>OX381706.1:82483500-82643266 GCA_947462335.1 Harmothoe impar | reverse complement strand
TTTTTTTTGGGGGGGGGGGGAGTGGGAAACGTAAAATTATGCCCATATTTTACATCTTACATAACTTTCTTATTCTGAGGTTTTCTAACCTTTTCACAACGTTTTTTCAACGACAAAAGAAGAGCATTTTCACTGGGTAACCCTTTAAGGACGGCATTCATGCCTCGATGCAACATGTCCTTAGTCATCATGATGCATAAATGCAGCCTTGGTGAGAAACCCCCAGGGCTGCATTCATGCATCATGCTGACCCTCAGAGACGATACACTCATGAGATGATGCATCAATGCAGTTAGATGATATGCCGTCTTTAAAAAAAAAATCATGGCAACATAAACAGTCTGTAGGCTGCAGTGAAAAAATCGTTATTGAAAAGAAAAAACGCACCAATGTGTTGGTTTTGTACCCATTAAACATGATCCAGTATCAAAACTCCAAAATCAGTGTATTATCCTTGGGTGCTGCTATGGTGAAGATATGTCAAACGGTAGCTGCTTGTGTTAAAATGGCCCCAGCTGAATAGAACCATTATCTGTCACTGATGGGATCCTAACTGCACCACGGGGCCCCCTAGGGGAAAATAATGCTGTATTGGTTAACATTAGGGAGTGATCATTTTTTAACAACAGGGGGGTGGTGGGTGTCAGCGCGGAGCGCGCTTAACTTTTTATCCCCCCCCCTGGTCAAGGGGTCCAAATTTTTTTGCACCCCCCCCCCTCCGGTCAAAGGGTCCAAATTTGCAAAATGCAGGCTGGTCGGAGAGTGGCACACACCCTCTGATATATTTTTGGTTGGTATTTTGTCCGTCACATTTTAGGCCATGGGTCATTTGAAATAATTTCACTGCTGCATTTTACCTAGATAATAGCTGAAGGGATCCATTTACATTTACAAGTGGTATGCATAGTTTGGAATTTTTGGTGACTGGTTATATATACTGCCAATGGTGATGCTGCAGTCAGGCACCCTGCCATGGCTATTAATAAACACAGGTTGCCAGGCTGGAGACAGTGCTCCCCCTGTGGAGGAGTAAGGGAACTACTCCTACTCAGGTGGCCTATGGCAGTAGAGCCTCCTGGTGAGAGTCCTGAGGATTAACTGGGTTCATTGGTAATAATAAAGGGGTGAGAACACCGCTATAAGACCTATAAGGGCACTTCGTGGTGTAATTATCTAACTATGAGCAGTTGATACACATTGTTGTGTTGAGGTCTTTTGAACTTGTTATAACTAAACAAACATAATGGATCATGAAACATGATATATCCTCTAGATAACACTGGAGACCCTGTTTCAATAACCACTAAATGAGATATACCGTTCTGGCCCGTTTAAGCACAGGGGTCTCAAATAAGCACAGTCTCATTTAAGCACAGTTCTAGAACACCTCTGAAACCCAAAATCTCTCTTTAAAGAGACTCTTATGAGAGCAGGCCCCTGTATAAGCGCAGGGGGTAACAGGGTATTGAAATTTATAAGCACAGGGGCGCTTATACGGGCCACTACGGTAAGTGCAGTCAGTGCTGTTCCTATTTGACCACTTCCCCTAGTACTCACTAGATGGCACCCCTTGACAGTTTTCCATTGTAGCTGGGCTGACATCCATGGTTTGAGAGCCTGGTTCATAATTCTGTCACTATGTGGCACTGCCACCCTTGTAATAATTTATAAAACGGTTGGCCGTGTATTATAGCCTCAGAGAAGTCACGTGACCGTTCGTTATAGGGTAACAGTGCACGCTGAGCACAGGGTCACAGCAATGGACAGTAAATAGACCCACAGGAAATCTTTAGAAACCCACAAAAAAGAGAGAAATTCTGAAATACATTTCATAAAGACAATAGAACACTCTTTCTTCATATCTCAACTCTCTGTGACTCTATAATGTATGATGGTGTCGAGCCTTTATAAGGCTTGGGACCAGAGAGTCTCGACTTGAAGAACATCGTTTTCTATTCTCTAAATAAAGGGGCTTTTACATATTGAAAAATAGTTACTCACCAGATATACACTTGACGGCGACCACCATGGGGGCGGCGCGGGACTGGTCCGACAATGTGCCTCTGTACACCACCCCGAAGTTACCTGCAGCCAAACAAGGTAAAGCACGATACCGTCTTTAAGTGACCAAACATGCCGTCTTTAAATGAGCGAGTCAGTGAGTAAGTGAGTGAGTGAGTGATAGTTGATTGAATGTCATTTAGGCAACATTCATGGCGAAAGAGCTCCATTAAAATCAATTTTTATAGGTATATATTTTTTAGTGTCCACGCAAATGGGCCTAAAATCAGAAGTTGTGTTCAGGTAACATCGCCCGAACAAAATAGGGTATCAGGTGGCTTTTTTTAAAACAATTCTTTTTTAAGTTTATGAGAAATTTCAGTGAATAGAAATTTCAGTTTAAAAATATGTTCTTGGTAGCAAAAACAAAAAAAAAAGCCTTGCAAAAAAGAACATTTAGAGTAGTGTCGAAAAAGTAGGGTCACTAGGGAGGATACCTGAACACAACTAACATTTTTTTGGCCTGGACAAACAAAAAGATGAAGAGAAAAGAGGAGATAAGGACCCTTTTTAAATGATTAAGCCCACCTTCACCCCCCCCCCGGTGGTACTACTACGCACTACTATATACTACACCCTCCCCCCTGGTGGTACTACTATTTACTACACCATCCCCCCTGGTGGTACTACTGTGTACTACACACCCCCCCCCCCCCCCCCTGGTGGTACTACTGTGTACTTCTCTGTACTACACCTGTTGTGCGCTATTCGCAAATCGGCGCAGAATGCCAATCCGCAGTGCGCTGTATACAAATAGATGCGAGATTCTAATCAAATTCTCAAATAGTCCAAAAATATTTGAGCTGTCACATTTTTGATTGATGAATGGACTTGATTCATCAATCCTTATAGTGCCAGAGTTGTGTTTCAATAAATTCGGGTTGTATTGATCGAGAGACTTACAAATGAAACAGGTGCTCGCATCTTCATTGATATTTCTATTCCGCGCAGATTGGTGTTCTGCGCGGCCATGATTTTGCGCTATTTACAAATTGCGCAGAATGTCAATATTGGCGTTCTGCGCCGATTGGCGAATAGCGCACAACACACCCACCTTCACCTAGAGGCTCCAGGATAGTTAGCCGTGCGGTGTCCAGCATTAAGGCCCCCCTGGTGGTACATAGCCAGTACTACACCCCCCCCCCCCTGGTGGTACATAGCCAGTACTACAGCCCCCCCCCCCCCCTGGTGGTACTACTCTGTACTACACCCACCTTCACCCAGAGGCTCCAGGATAGTTAGCCGTGCGGGATCCAGCATTAAGGCCCCCCTGGTGGTACTACTATGTACTACACCTTCCCCCCTGGTGGTACTGCTCTGTACTACTCTGTACTACACCCACCTTCACCCAGAGGCTCCAGGATAGTTAGCCGTGCGGGGTCCAGCATTAAGGCCCCCCTGGTGGTACTACTATGTACTACTATGTACTACACCCCCCCCCTGGTGGTACTACTATGTACTACTATGTACTACACCCCCCCTGGTGGTACTCCTCTGTACTACACCCACCTTCACCCAGAGGCTCCAGGATAGTTAGTCGTGCGGGGTCCAGCATCAAGGCCTCCACCTGCCGGGACAGCACCTTGCCGATCAGCTTCTTGAGGTTGAAGCCCTTCTTGTCCTGGATCTTCCTGACCGCTTTCTCGTTCACCGCATGTTCGCGGATCGTGGTGTCGTGCGAGATGACCGTGTTCAGCGAGTAGTCCCTCGTGGGGGGCGCGACTGGGGAATGGAAACATGGTGAAAGTTAATATAAAGGGGGTACGTTTTCGATTAAAGCACAAAGTGAGCTTTAAAAAAACCATATTAGACTAACAAAAAAACTAACTAAATTCAGTTATATTAAGCACATACACCTGAACCATTTTTCCTCAATTGTTTTCCCGTAGAAGATAACATTATGGACAAGGCAGTTGGTAATCATGAGATTAAAGATATAAAAATGTGTATGACCCAATGATTGTGAGATCTTTGAAAAAATGTAAATATATGTGTATGACCCATGGCGCTCATTATCCCTTTCTAGAGCAGCTCAACAGGTCAAAGTTGATGTGGGTACCGTATTCGACATAATAAGCACACAGTGAGCTTACAAAAAACATATTAAACTTTAAAAATAACTAAAACTAAATTCAGTTATATTAAGCACATACACCTGAACCATTTTTCCTTAATTGTTTTCCCGTAGAAGATAACATTATGTACAAGGCAGTGGGTAATCATGAGATTAAAGATATAAAAATGTGTATGACCCATTGATTATGAGATGATAGAAAAAGATATAAAAATATGTACACATGTATGACCCATGGCGCTCTTTAAGCCTCTCTAGAGCAGTTTAACAGATAACAGGTCAAAGTTAAAGTGGGTATCGTATTTGACGTAATAAGCACACAGTGCTCTTAAAAGAAAATAACTTTAAAAAAAACTTCAACTGTATTTAGTTCTATTAAGGACACATGCCCCAGCCATTTTCCTAATTGTTTTGCCGTTGGGGTACCGTTTTTTTGACGTGATAATAAGCAAGATATTGTGCTTAAAGGATTATACTAAACAAGTTTCTAATAGTTTTGAAATTATTTGGGCTCCAAATTTGACACATTTTTGGGGTTTTATAGTCCAAATTCGGCCCCAAAATGGAGTGTGCGCTTATTAGGTCGGATATGGTATATGTTGTTGTTTTTTCAAAATTCTAAATCCTACATATCCTCCAAAGACTGGAAAAGGATATGATTAGTTTTATAGGTTAAGGGACATTAAATTGTCTATGAAAAATAACGGTTATTTACTGTCATATTCAAGCAACTAATGCTCATTGTCTTTTTTTTAATGTCTTACAAGCACCGTACTCAATTTGGTATTCTCTCATCCATCATAAGCCCCCCATCCCCCCATCCCCCCTAAATAAAATCATAGTGTCTGACTATCATACAAAAATTATAATTGAAATTTTAAACGAAATGTAATATCATGTATCATTATAAGTATCAGCCTCTTCTGTCATTCAATGGCAACAAATATGATTGTTTGTACTTTTATACTTTTTGAGATTACAGAATAAACTCATATCAAATTGAAATTGAATTGAATTGATCTAGTGGGAGTAACAGCTCAGAAAGTGGGTCCCATGGTTCTTTACTTTTCCATCTGCAGATTTTACCCCCCCCCCCCCATCCCCCCACCATTGACCATAATCAGTCAAAAAAAAATAGGTACAATGCTGGAGAAATCCACCCACACAGAGAAAAGAAATCGCGTCCAGGCTGCCTCCAGAATGATTCCCCTCTTTAGGGGAGCCAAGGTCCTCATGTGACTCCCTTAGGTGACTCCTTCAGAAAGGCCAGGGAGTCACTTAGGGGAGTCACGGCCCGAGTCACGGGCAGGCTGGGCTCCCCTCAAGAGGGGAGTCATTCTGGAGGCAATCTGGACTCCCTTTTGACGCTGTTTCTTCTTTCTGAGCAGGTCGGGTTCTTTTTCATGTACCGGGAGCTCTGATGTTGCAGACATATTAAAAACTAGTTCACCATTACGCCTACAGGTGGCGTCCCTGTGCCGGCTGACCCTGACAGTGACAGCAGTGCTGCATTTATTCACCACAGTGCCTTGTCAATAAACCCATTTATCGTCATGATGCATACATGCAGCCCTAGCGAGCTACTGTTCCTCGCTCGCCAGTGCTGCATTCAGGCATATTGCTGACTCTACCTGCCAAAAGTATTGATTTATTATAACCATGCCCAGTAAACAAATAACGTTAAACACCATTATATAACGTTATATAACGTTATAAGTCAACGTTTTTCTAAGGCCCTTTACTATGGCATAACGTTATGTAAAGTTTAAAACGTTATTTTGACGTAAACTTGTTAGCTGGGTGACATCTTTTATCGTCATGATGCATGCATGCAGTCCTGGCTAGTTACCCGCCAGTGCTGCTTTCATGCATCATGCCTCATCACTTTACACTCCCAGAGGATTGGCCGAATGCAGCCCTGGTAAATGACTCACCCCGGGGGGGGGGGGGCACTTCATATATTTTGTATACACAGGTGTGCGGCAGGGAAGGGCACTTTTTGAGCAAAATCCCCCTCACCAAGGGTCTGCTTTTCACCAAAATCCCCCTCACCAAGGGTCAATTTTCACCAAAATCCCCCTCACCAAGGGTCAATTTTCACCAAAATCCCCCTCACCAAGGGTCACTTTTCGGAGATTTCAACAAAATCCCACCAAAAAGGGTCACATTTTGCCAAAATTCTTTGCAGCAAGGGTCACTTTTAACCAAAATTCTTACACCAAGGCCGACTCCTCGGGAAAAATTGCTAAAACCTAGGCACTTTTGTCCAAAATCCCCCTCAGCAAGGGTCACTTTTGACCAAAATCCCCCTCACCAAGGGTAAGGGTTGTCAAAGGGTCAGCCGCACACCCGTGTGGACTCACCACGACTGCATTCATGCATCATAAAGACACAGGGCATGATGCATTGAAGCACTATGTGGACGGTATAGTCCCGGGGGGGGGGGGCACTCCCTTAGATTTGGATACCATGTGTGAACACGATTCCAAGGGAAAGGGTCCGTTTTTGGGTCCTAGGCACGGGCCCGCGAGGGCCCTTGATATGGTGTGCCTTTTGAGCAAATTTTGGGAGAAAGGGGTACATTTTCAGAGCTCTAAAGTGTAATTTTTATTTTATTTTCCTATGATATTTCTTGGTTACCATTTTTTCAGGGTTATCCGTAATTAGGGTATATTTTTCAGGTTCATCTGTGATTAAGGTCTGTTTTCTTGCTATTTTTCCTTCGAAAAGGGTATGACTCTTGAAAATGTCTCCCATTGATAAGGGTACCAGATTTGAGGTGATGTTCACACATGGTGACTATAGAAAAGATAGGGAGTGGCCCCTCCCCCGGGGGTATAGTGTATTAATGCATTGTGCCCTCGGTGGTCATTCTGCATTAAAGCATCATGCCGACCATACAGGATTCATACACTCCCAAGGGATATTATAATGCAGTTGCACCAATGCCACACGAACGAGTGACCCCGCGACTTACTCGCCAGGCCTGCATTGTGTGCATTTTGCCCCCCCCCCCCCAAAAAGTTTGTTTCCAGTAGCCTAACCCGACCGGGTCTAGCAAAACAGTGCCGGGTTCTCCTCTTTTTTCATTTTCTTTCTTTTTTTGCTACCTTCTGTTTTTTTGCGGCTTGTAAATCGGATAATTATTAAAGATTTTAGAGCAAAAACCCTAAATCCAGGCCTAAAAATGAGATGAGCAAAAAAAAATTAAAAAATTAAAATAAAATAAGAAGAAAATCCAAAATTGTTGTACGGGTTATACGCGAGATGCGGGCTATAAGCGGGATTTTACGGTATATAAAACTCACTGAGTGGCTTCTCGGGTGCTGGCCGGCAGCACGCAGCACGCTTCCCCTTACACACCACGGCCACTATAGCTATAGTGTACATGATGACCATAAACCCCCCTGCAGCGCACCCAGCGATGATGAACCCCGTGTAGTCAAACGGGGCGGCCCCGGGGGGTGGGGCCAAGGTCACGTCATCTGGGGTCAAGGCCATGCCGGCAGGGGTCGCGTCTCCTCCTGATCAAGGTGAAGGTCGGATTGCTGACTCGGCATTAAAACTTCAACGTGGGTCCCTGAAAAAGTGGGAAAAAAAGGTGAATTATCAATGATTGTGTAACTAATTATTAATTGTGTTTTTGAAAAATGCATATATATATCAAAGACGGACTCAAGTCTCTATATGGCCAATCCCAGAGAGCAGTAATTGTTATGTCGACAGAAGGAAGGCTCTGGTAACTGCCAAATGTTGGGATTTTGCTGGGTCTGGGCAACCCCTGCTGGTAGGCTGGAACCAGCGAACAGGAACAGGAAATGGAACCAGAAAGGCTGATGGTGAAACTACCAAAAACTACCATCATACATTCTGGTTCCATTTCCTGTTCCTGTCCGCTGGTTCCAGCCTACCAGCAGGGGTTGCCAAGACCCATGGGTGTGGACCACCAAATTCGACATGGCGACATCGCTTTTTCTTAAAATCGACAATCGACATGAGGCCTAGTGACATGCGACATGAGGTACAAAAAACTTAGTGACAGGCGACATGAGCAATTCTTAAAATCGACATGGGATATGAGCATTATTAAGCGACATTGACATGCGAGATGGCCATTTTTTAAGATCGACAATCGACATGGGGACCCCCCATCCAGAGCCCCAGACCCAGCAAAATCCAAAGTTCAAGGTCATTTGGCCGTTACCAGAACCTTCCTTCGGAAGGATTTGGGAACGAGAGTAACCGGCATGCAGCTCCATTTGACTCAGCCGGACCATGAGTCATTTACACAACAAGCGCCAAAAGCCTCTGACTTCCCAAGGCCCGGGGACAACCTGTATTTATTGACACAGCTATGGGATGGCCCTAGACCCTTAAATTCGACACGGCGACATGGACCTTTTTTGGCCCTAGTGACATGGGACATGGGGACAAAATCGATAGTGACATAGGACAGGAGGAAAAAATAGATAGTGACATGGGACATGGGGAATTTCTTAAGATCGATATGGCGACATGAGCATTTCTTAAGATCGACACGGGACATGGGGACCCCCCATCAAGGGCCCCTATGGGGGGTCTAGATGGGGGGGGTCCCCATGTCGCCTGTCATTTGTCAGTATCTTTGTATTTCTCCCGTCATTTGTCATTAGGCTCCATGTCGCCTGTCGATTTTAAGAAAGAAAGAAGTGAAAGAAAAATTATCACTAGTAAAAGCACATGTACTAATACCCTCACAGTTTGGGGGCTCGCTAGGAGATGCCAGATTGAGTATATGAGGGCTAGTTTTTATGTAGTTAGTAAGCTGACTTGACACCAGTACATCCGCATAGGGTTTCAAGTACCTCATATCACGTGCTGCACGGGGTGTTGGGTTTGTGGCCGGGGTTTGTGGAAGCAAGGTGAGGTCATCTTAATTGGGGGCTAGGCTTACAATGTGAAGGGTGGTTGTTGTGGTGACCAATACTTTGTCTGAGTGTTGTATCAGAGTATTTTGAGGGTGCTGATTCCGAATCTGCTCTGTGTAAAGTAATATCTGTGTCGCAACAAGTTCAAACACAAGGTCAAAGGTCACGATTTGGTGTAAGAATAAGACTGAAATTTTAAGCAGGGTAATAGCACTAAATATAAAAGCAAATAGGTCATTCTATTTTATTTGTAATAACTTGTACTGGTATCAGGGGCGGATCCAGGATTTTGGAAAGGGGGGGGGGCGTAAAATAGGCAATGTACTGGGGGTATTGGACATGGTCATATTAAAATGTACATAAAACGTACGCCCCCCCCCCCCCTAAATCCGCCCCTGAGTACTATATCAACAGTATGACTGGGACAGATGTGAGTCAGATACATGAACATACGATGAATAAGCTTCCCCCTTGATATCTTTATATTTCTTTCGAAATGTGTGTACTCATTTCAGTCTCACTTATAGATCAAATTGTGACCTTTGACCTAAATATATACCCAACGAAATAAAGTACTTTCACAGTAGGACGAATTTCTCTCTTAAGTTGGGGGTTCGGCTTATGGTTGGAGTCGTCCTATAAGTGGGGTTTTACGGTATATATGCCTATACCTTGCCTAGATTACCAACACTATTTTGTGGCACAAATGGATTTCCGTCTCTGCAAAATATGTAAGCATTAAAGTACCGAGCATGATATGCATCCATGCATCATGTGATCATGCATGCATCATTCTGATCCTAAGTATCATTGGGTCGGCATGATGGATGAATGCAACCCTGGTGAGCAAGTCCCTGATGAGTTACTCGCCAGGGCTGCATCCATGCATCATGACGGCATGATACATTAACCCTTTAAGGGTGGCATAATGCATTGATGCATCATGCCCTTGGTCATCATGATGCAGGAATGCAGCCCTGGTGAGTGCCTGTCTAGTGCTGTATTCAAGCATCATGCCGACCCTACGGGGTTGAAACACTCGCATAGGGTCGGCATGATGCACCAATGCAGCACTGGCGAGTTACTCCCCGGGGCTGCATCATGCCGACAAATGTCATCTTTTAGCGACACGCCGTCCTTAAGAGTTAAAGCACTAGTCAGCCCTCGCATAGTTATGGCTGTAACTCTCAGATGGGGCCATGGGCTGTCTGAGAGTTACGGACAGAAGGGTCAGTTTTCTATTGATTGTCTCTGTGTCAACCAATCATGTACATTTCTCCACCCAATCAAGACAGGCCATGAGTGGCTGTTATGCTACTTGGGATCTTAATTGGGTGAGGTGAAATGTACAAATTAGTAATTATAGTCATGTCTAGACCAATCAACAGGGGATCCAAGAGGCTGTAGATTGTTTGCCTCTATACAGATTACCTCCATCAAAGTGCCCAAATGTGTGGAAATGAAATGACATCCATAATTCAATTTATAAATCAACTATAGTATACATATGTAAGATACCACACATGTATTTTTAAGTTTGTATAGTATATATTAAAGCCAGGGGAATGCGAGGCAGTTCCACCTCGCAAATGGTACCGATTTCCCAAAGGTTTTCTGAGCCATGTATCCTATACCCTGGGTATTGCAGGCTACACTACCCTCGCAGGGCTAGTCTAGCCTACATTACATACAATGTGTCGACAGACAAGAAATACAGCTTTTTCTTTATTTACTCTATGTGGTGTATAAAGGCCGGGTCATGCTGCGCTGCCTTAGTAGGCTAAGGGGGTCTTCTGTATGCTACACGGCCAAAATAGTGTTAACCCGTTAAGGACGGCATGGTGCATCAAGGGCACAGAGAAAAGAAGTAGAATCACTGTGACTCCCAACTTGATCACTCAGGTAACTCCCCTCAGGACTCTAAAGTGACTCCCTAGCATAAGGGAGTGTTCATTTTTTAACAACAGGGGGGGGGGTTGGTGAGTTTAGGGGGGGGGGGGCGTAAAATAACTTGACCCCTTCCGAGGGGGGGGGCGTAAAATAACTTGACCCTCTTGAGGGGGGGGCGTAAAATAACTTAACGCCTTGGGAGGGGGCGCGATTTGTCGCGACATGACGCTGAATACTTTAACTCTTCACTTCTCTGTAGAAATGCCTTAAAATGCAGCAAATTACCTCTAAAATCATAAAATTTTCTTGCGACACTTTGTGTCGCACCTGTTAAATCTGACAATTTTACTATGTCAATTTTCAAAATTTTCATCGGAGGGGGGGGGGGGAGGGAGTATGTGCCAGGCAGGCAAACTCCTCAGATTTCTCAGATTCATTTTTCTCCAAATTGGTCATTCTTGTGATTTGTCCAAATCAAATGAGAACTCTGTTTACCTTTATGTGTCAGACAAGAAGATCAAAATACATCAAATTTCCCCATTTGCCTTCTTGATTTTCAAAATTTTCTGGGGTGGGGGGAGCGGGGCATACCCTTAAACCCCCTTAGTACTGCTGTGACATGTGATTGGCAAATTAACACATAACTATTTCAGTGATGGTTTAAGATGGGGGGGTAGACATGCCAGATGTGCAAAAATGCATCATATTGCACCATTTGAAGTCATAATTTCAAAAAAGCAAAGTTCCATCCCCAATTATAAAGGCTAGCTAGTACAGATCTTAGCTTTGATATAATTCTGGCCAAAAAACACCAAAATGCACCATTTCAGGTGTAGATTTTCAAATGTTCCCAAATGTTTCCCACTAAATACAGGCTTCATAATACAGTTGGCCAAAAGGAAACAGAATGCACCATTTCCAGGTCTAGATCGTCATATCTTCCCAAAACCTTTCCTCAAAAAGGATAAGGCCCCAATCATAGAGGCTGACTAATGCAGATCTGAGTTGTAATATATTTTTGGCTAAATTGCAGCAGAATGCACTATTTCAAGTCTAGATTTCCAATTTTCCTAAAAACCTGTCCTAAACGATAAACAAGCTTCCAGCCCCAATCATAAATAATTCAGAGCTGAGCCTTTATATATATTGTATGCCAAAATGCATCAGAATGTAGTGTAACAGGTCAGTGAAAACGTCGAGCCCCACGGGGAGTCGAACCCCGGTCCCTCCGCTCCGGAGTTGAGAATGCTACCTCTACACCACAGGGCCAGCTGCTTCTCACTGCTCTGCTACGGTACTTGAGCCACCACAGGCTGGCAATGCGCTCTCCACGCACGCTCGGGCTTCCACGAGCGATACGTGCCCGCTACATTACTCCCCTTCAGACTTCTGCCAGGTTCGACCAGTGGTGCCAGCCAGTCGACCTAGCAGAAGCTGAATAGCTCAAGCACCACAACCCAGGTTTTGAATCCTGGTCACCGGCAACAGTGTAACAGGTCAGTGAAAACGTTGAGCCCCACGGGGAATCGAACCCCGGTCCTTCCGCTCCGGAGTTGAGAATGCTACCTCTACACCACAGGGCCAGCTGCTTCTCACTGCTCTGCTACGGTACTTGAGCCACCACAGGCGGGCAATGCGCTCTCCACGCACGCTCGGGCTTCCCCGAGCGATACGTGCCCGCTACAGTAGCATTGCTAGTCATAGGGTTCAAATTTTCTTGCGGTGGCATTCCCCCAAAAAATCCAGGGCTCTGATTTTTTCCTCTTCAGAGTTTGCATGTCTGGTGTGCACTGTAGACCCACATTTGCCAGTAAGATGTGTGCTTTCAACAGGCCAGTCTACCGTTTTTGCTTGTCTAACAGAGCAGACCAGACTGCAAAATAAATGTTTGTGGAGTTTGAACCAAAAACGGACATGGTTGGGCTTCCCCCAATTTCATATCCCAAAATTTACAAAATTCCCATTATTGCATCAACAAAATTGTTTTATCAAAGCACCCTTTGATTGGCAGGTAGAGTAACACTTTTCTTATCTAATATTGAAAACGGTTTGTAGTAATTCCAACTAAAACCAAACAGATTATTCAGTGTAATAAAGGGAACCTGTTGAAGGCCTATTAAATGTTGGATGAAATGCTAGTGTGGTTTGCGTCGCACTCCTGTAGTTCAGTACATGAACCTATGCAGTTGTGCCCAAACGACTACTAGCTGTTCATCTTTTAACACCTTTCTTTTCTGGCAGATTTTATCTGCTGCTGTATCATTGCAATAAAATGACCTAGTCGAAAAACAATGATAGAGACTAAAATAGTGATCATCAAATGTGCCCAGGATACTTCATCATTCCAGACAGGCTGTTACCAACTGTTCGTTTCAAACTAGGGCTAGACTGCCCGGTTGGTTGACCAGGCCACCGGCTTGGATCAGGTCATTCATTTATAACTTGACCTTGAGAGCAATACCTACAAGGAATGATTGAGCCGTAATGTTGACATTTATGGAACATGATATTGGACAGTAATAGATTGTATTGAGAAAAGGTTATTCAAAATTGTCAACTTGTGGGTATACAATCCATTCAGGATTCCATCAACCCTCCTACAAAGCTTTCAAAGTGCACATGAATACACCATTTGACTTCTAGATTCTGAAATATTCCAGTTAGGAGATAGATAGGCCTATGCCGCTCTGACCCCCTTCTGAAGCACTGCACTTTGAGTATGTTTGCGATTTCCTGGGAGCTGGGTAGATATTGTGTCCCTAATATTCGCGCTTAAATTGATGAATCCATAGATCAAAATCAAAACTTACAATTTGAATTTTTAATGGCCATTTCTAGGAGTACATTCACCATAAAACCCTTCCCTTAAGACAACTCCACCTTCAAGACAACCCCCTAGTTAATATACCCCAAAATAAGTCTCAAAGGCCATGAAGCAACATAGGGATAGGCATTGTAAATAAGGCCTATATCCTATATATTAAGTATAAATTCATTTTTAGATAGCACTGATGCAACACAGTGATGCAACGCAAATTGATGCCGAAAAATTGAAAGGGGGGGGGCGCAAAATAACTCAGCTCCTCCCAAGGGGGGGGCGGATTTTAACTTGGCCCTTCCCGAGGGGGGGCGCAAAATAACTTGCGCGTCAAAACGAAAACTCACCAACCCCCCCCTGTTGTTAAAAAATGAACACTCCCTAAGCAGGACTCTATATAATAACTCTATAATGACTCCTCTTTTAAGACTACCTAATGATTGGGAGTCACTTTAGAGTCGTGGGGAGAGTTACCTCAGTGATCGAGTCCAGACTCCGATTTGGGAGTCACCGTGATTCCACTTCTTTTTTGTGTGGGTGTAAATAACATTAGGGCTATAATTATTGACCGTTTGAACAAAATTCTTTTATTGACAGTTTGAACGGCCAATAGCATCTACCGTAGTGGCCCGTTTAAGCGCCCCTGCGCTTATAAATTTCAACTCCCTGTTACCCCCTGCGCTTATACAGGGACCTGCGCTTATATGAGTACCTTTAAAGAGAGATTTTGGGTTTCAGAGGGGTCCTAGACCTGCGCTTAAACAAGACCTGCGCTTATTTGAGACCCCTGCGCTCAAAGGGGCCATTACGGTATGTAAAAGGTCAGTCAGTTCATCATCATGTCCATGTTCAAATGTCACCATGATGCACCAACAAAGTATCGGCCAGTAACTCGCCAGCACTGCATTGATGCATCATGCCGACCGTTAGGGAGTGCATCAACCACATAGGGTTGGCATGATGCATGGATGCCGCACTGGGGAATACATCGCATGAGCTGCATTTATGCATCGTGACGACAGATGCTATAGAAACCGCACAGAGAAAAGAAACCGCGTCCAGGCTGCCTCCAGAATGACCCCCCTCTTTAGGGGAGCCCAGGTCCTCATGTGACTGCCTTATATTAGGTGAGTCAGGGAACTATATGACTCCCCAAGATGACTCCTTTAGGTAGGCCAGGGAGTCACCTAAGGGAGTCACAGGCAGCCTGGACTCCCTTTTGACGCTGTTACTTCTTACTGTAAGTACTATACGGCCCTTAAAGAGTTATATGGTACTACATCCCAATTTGGCACGCCCACAGATATATGCTCTGGTTCCAAAACATGGTAAATGGTACTTTTCTGCCCTTGAGGCCATTATTGTCGTAAAACACATCGGGGTAATAACTTATATACGTTTGCTCATCGGTGGTACTCATATATACTCGGGGGAATTCCACAACTATGGCGGAGGTAGGCTCATAATGCAGGCACGGGGGTACACAGCTAGAAAAAAAATCGTTGGTATTATGACCACACCCCCTCCCCCACTCTACCAGATACATTTTAAATCCCCCCCCCCCCTCTACAAGCCGAAGAATAAAACCAAAATAATACCGAAAGCAGGTGCAAGGATGCATAGTTGAAGAGGCCATAATCTCATTTAGTTTTGGTGCCAATTGAATCACAACTACACTAAAGCGCTGTATGCCATCTCTTAAGGCTTAATGGAATCAGGTTGAGTCCCGGCAAAGACTATAGAGTTACTACCGTAAATTTTCGCGTATTGCCCGCGGGTTTTACGGGAACCAAACACAGCTTTCATTTGATACCAAACATGCCTATATAGGGTGCGGGTTATACGAGGGTTTTTATTTTTAAAGAACAGTACTAAAATATGAATTTTCAGATCCAGAAACGGGTTATAGGATTCTCCTAAGTCGGGGGTGCGGGTTCTACGCGAGATGCTGGTTATACGCGGGAATTTACGGTTATTCTTATAATGTCGTGGTTTTAAAAAAAAAATCCTGTCCAACATGTATATGCTTGTGATGTACGTCCATCCCCTGCCATAGATCCTCTGTCTGACCCCCCCCCCCCCCCCCCCCCCCCGTGTACCAATGTGGTACAAAGTCGTGACCGGAGTTGCCTGAATTAACTCCCGCTAACAGGGCATCCTACTAGTCTAGAGGATAGACATTCGTACATGCACCCTGTGTCGTTGTAACGTAAGTCTAGTGGGTAGCGCCGCCATTTTGTTTTTTATGTAGGGAATCTCCGACATTTGCGCAGGTCCAATCTGTGACCATTTTCGGCAGTTCTATTTCCTGATCCGGCCAATCTGACGTCCTTTTTCCTCAAGTTTTGAATATCTTATAGAGTATTGCAACATTTTGAAATATTGAACACAATCTAGATGCTTTAAAATGAAAGTGATCAAAAATATGACATTAGGTACGTCCAGTTTGCTACGTCATCTACGGGGATACCCACATATTTATATCTTCTTGAATGAAGATTTCCAAAACAGCCAACCAATGAGATCGGAGTATTTCTGATACCGTCAGGACCTACGTTCCTCCGTCATTGGGCCGAAGCAGGACTAGGCATCCTACAACACAGGTGGACCGGGAAGCTAACGCGTGCACTGCGTCTTACCCCTTTAGTGGTCACAGAGTGCTTTAAAACCCTTTAGAGGCCCAGTGCCCCTATATATACGGCTGAGTACCTGTCCCGACTGCGCTCTGACTGTTACTGCACGTGCAGAAGATGTCGCTAAAGGGTGACATTTGTTGACATGATGCACCAAGGCAGCCCTGGCGAGTAACTAGCTGGTGCTGCATTGGTGCATCATGCCGACCCTTCGGGGGTGTCTCAACCTCATAAGGTCGGCATGATGCTTGAATGCAGCCCTGGCGAGTTACTATCCAGGGCTGCATTCATGCATCATGCCGACCAAGGGCATGATGCATTAATGCATTATGCCGTCCTTAAATGGATAATGCATCATGCCCTGGTCGTCATGATGCATGCATGCATGCAGCCCCCGTGAGGAACTCACCAGTGTGGCATACGTGCATCACATCAATACCCTGAGGGTGATACACTCTCGAAGGGTCGGCATGATGCATGAATGCACATTGATACGTTACATCAGGCCAAAAAAAAAAGGTGTGTTTCAGGCAACCCGACCCCAGATTCAAAAAAGGACCGACCCTAGCATTTTTTTTCCAATTTTGGAGATTTTTTTTTTCTTTTTGATTTTTATTGTTATTTTTCTCAACTTTTACAAATTCTTTCGAGAAAAACAAGCTCCAAGTGACCTCAGAGGCCTGAATAATTGATCAACTTCAGAAAATGGCTTTTTAAGAGGAATATGCAATAACTTCTTAATATTCCTAGTCAATAGAGGAATTATTGAATCATTCTGGTGAGTCCCGAGTCGATTTGTCGATTCGCGACTCATTCCTGGTTCTCTCTATTAAAAAAAAAAAAAATTTAAAAAAAAAAATCCGACCTACCTACCCTAGAAATTCTGACCATGTTGCCTGAAACACACCTTCTTTTTTTTGGCCTCGTGACAATGAAGGGCATACCACATAACAACCAACCAACCAACCATACCCATAAGGCCACCATTTTCTTTTATTCTTACGGACACACACACAGAAAAGTGAGAGTCATTGTCGCTAAAACTACCCTCACCTCAGGCACTGCCTGACTCTCAGGTGAGGGTAGTTTTAGCGACAATGACTCTCACTTTTCTGAGGGTGCACCTTGAAAATTATGTCAGGTTCGGAGGACGAAATGTAAGTACTGACAAGTAGCAAATTAAGTGGAATTTCACAATTTTATTTTTAGTGCGGGGGGTTTTCATAGTAGTGCAGCGGGCCCGTAACACAAAGAATTAAAATAAGTGTGGCCTAACTGATAAAAGGGTACACTGGATTAAATCACTCTACGGCCGTTAAAGGGATATACTTTTGGTATATAGTATTTGATGAAGATACCATAGTAGTATAGTATGTATCGGAACGGGACTATAGTTAAGTACTGTTTATTACTCAATCGACCTGCAGCCAATGAGAGGCCTCCCTTTTGGCGGGAAATTCAAAAGCAGCCAATGAGAGGCCTCCCTTTTGGCGGGAAATTCAAATAGGTCACGTGACCGGAAGTGACCTACTTCCGGTCACGTGACCTTTGGGCGGGAAATTCAAATAGGTCACGTGACCGGAAGTGACCTACTTAAGAGGGTCACGTGACCACCATGTTGGCGGGAAATTCAAATAGGTCACGTGACGGGAAGTGACCTACTTAAGGGGGTCACGTGACTACTAGGTTGGCTTTCAAAATAAGTCACTTGAGATTTTGATGGATAAATAAATTTAAAAAAGAAAAAAAAAGCAAGCTGAAAAAGCTTGCTAAAAAATAATTTAAAAATGCGGCTCTTTTTTTCTAGGAGGGGGGAGAGGGGCACTCTGGGGGGCACTCTTTAAGATGCATGGGGGGGGGGGGGGAGGGGGGGAGGGGCAGGGTTTTTTAAGAGTGAGACTCGCTTCTCTGCCCTCTCTAAAAGAGAGGGCAGAGAGGCGAGTCTACTTACAATGAAAGGTATCATGATCGCGTTTATGATGATGTGCATCATGATGTGACTATCTTACAACCCTATAAGAAATAAGCAAGACATGGGCGTACTTACACGGGCTATTTGTAAACTAATTTCTCTTGAATCTATTAACAGCTCACATTTTTTTCTTAGATGACATCTGACAGCTGCTTGCTAGGCTAAGATATTGTTAAATAAACAACTTGGAAAGCTAATTACAGTTTTCTGGCTTGAAATATAGTCTTTCAACAGACTTTTTTTTCTCATCTTACACAGAGGCAAATATCAGAGACACCCAATGGCGCTTAAACTGCTCTCAGCCAAGGGTCGGGCACTGCTGGACTATAATAGACGGGTCAAGGACCGTTCTACTGTGGGTCAGGCTAGGTCGGACATTCAATAACGCGACTTTAGCAAAACTTGCTTGAAAGTCTGACCATGCGAGATCCTTATGCCCCAGTCTGTCAATGCTGTCCAGACTTTCAAGCAAGGTTGTCAAAGACCTACCTGTCATTGAATGTCCGACTTAGCCTGCCTGACCCTCAGTAGAACGGTCCTTGACTCATCTATTATAGTCCAGCAGCGCCCGACCCTTGTATGAGAGGGGTATTGACACTATTGGCTGACTCTGATAATTCGCCTGTGTGCACGAGGGGAGGAGAGGGTTTACAGCTTGCGCTCATAGAGCACTACTAGTGGAGGTTTGGATGAGGAGGCTATGACATATGATGTTTGTCTTAAAAAATAGCCATGGCGCATGTCGATGTCGCTTAATTATGCTCATATCTCATGTCGATTTTAAGAATTGCTCATGTCACCTGTCACTGTGTTTTTCAAGCTTCATGTCAAATGTCACTAGGCTTCATCTCGACTTTAGTGGTCCACACCGCTGCTGCTGCTGCTGCTGCTGTCGGTGCTGCTGCTTGTGCTGCTTGTGCTGCTCATGCAGCAGCTGCTGGCTGCTTGTGCTGCTGCTGCTGCTGCTGACAGATGCTACTGCTTGTGCTACTGCTCGTGCAGCAGCTGCCAGCAGCTGCTGAAGCAGCTGCCAGCAGCTGCTGGCTGCTTGTGCTGCTGACAAGGTCATGGGGGCTGCTGCTGACGATGTCACGGATGCTGCTGACAAATGCTACGGCTTGTGCTGCTCGTGCTGCTTGTGCTGCTGAAGTCGCTGCCAGCTGCTTGTGCTGCACGTGCAGCTGCTGCTGAAGCCGCTGCTAGATGCTGCTGCTTGTGCTGCACGAGACTGAGTAGCCGCTATTCGGCGTTTCACTCCTTATGTACCCTGTCCTAGTTAATCCTCTTAAACGGCTGAAAAGGCTCTCTCAGCACAGAGACTCTACTCAATGTAAGAGATCAGTTAAGTAAGTTTTCACATGCCACCTGACTACTGCGGGAGGGTTTAGACTTAAGCAGCTTAGTGCACACACGTGTCTGTTAGAAAAGCTACCTGCACACCTGCCTTCCTTTTTCACTAGTATTTACCCCCTGCCGACTTATAAGGCACCTATACACGCCTTCTTGCTTCTAGAGCTAAGCTGACTGGCAGCTATTTTAAAAGAGAATACTCGTTACCTGTATAACGGATAAGGGGGTTATGAGATTAGCGTGTGTATACAAAAAAAAACAAAAAAAAGCTACAGGGGGCGCGTGTCTGTCTGTGAGGTAGAGACCATGTGGTAAGCGACTCAAGTGTAAAACAACAGCACCTCCTCTTGTCGCAGTGAGTGGTGTGGACGGCGGCTGGCTAGTTGAATTTAAGCGTCAGCTTGAAAGATAAGGCCAAATAAAAAAAAAGGTTTGTTTCAGGTCACCCGACCAACCCTAGCAAAACAGGGTCGACCCTACGTTTTTTTTAAGCAAGTTTGAAGAAAATTTCATATTTTTATACTTTTTGGGTCATTTTTAGAATTTCCACGGAGGATGGCTAGTACTTTCATGTTAAAAAAATAAAATAAAATAAAATAAAAATCCGACCTACCGACTCCAGTCTTTCTGCCCATGTTACCTGAAACATACCTTTTTATTTTTTTTTGGCTTAATCCGTTCACGGGCTGGCGCGTCACACCTGTCGTTAATCACCCCCTGTAGTCTTTGTATACACAGGTGACTCGGCTTTATCTCTTCACCAGCTATAATCCCATATACATGTAGCGCACGTTACACTCGTTAATTCTCTTTTCATGCTGATGGATTAGGGGTGGAAGGGTTCAGGTGAAAAGCGATTTGATTCTCTCTGGAAGAGGGTTGGAGCTCTAGGTGAAAACAAGCTTAGAACATCCAGATTAGCTGCTCTCTCGACTATATAAAGAGCTTCATTTTTTCTAATCTCTGCCCACTTCGTCTTGTTGTACACTATCAGTCACGAGGCAGACGCTGGAAGTAGCAGATGTTTGCAGTATGGTTTACACAGAGGTTACCTGCTAATAGGATTTTGTCAGAATAGGGTGAGTTGCTATTAAAATGAACATTTAAATGGGTTGTTAATATGGTATCTGATGTTAATGAGCTAACACCTAACATTGAGGATTATGACCTCCCAGAGGGGCGTCTCGCCAAATTCTCCAGTCTTGACTATAGTCTTAACTGTCTAAAGACTGTGGAGCACGTTAATGGGTGGTCTCCTTACTAATTTCACTTGACCAGGCCGGCAGGGTCAACTAGGCTAGGTAATTACAACCACAAGGGCGGCTACTCAACATGCAAGTAGACCTACTACTACGAGATTGTCTTTTGACCACTCTGCCGCCGCCTGCTGGTCTGGCGATTACATGCTCTAGTATAGTTCTCCGCTCTTTTCGTCAGATGACGCCACAATAGGGTTTTTGTACATTTCCACGATACTCGCGAACATTTTAAACGCATAATGACCTATAATAAGCAACAAAGCACACTTCTAATATATTGAATATAAGAAACATGTCAACGTTGTGTATTTCTGATAGAATGAGGCAGATTCTTTGAAATATCAACTAAACTATAGTGAGATTGAAAATACTACACCATATCTAAAGCGATATAAAAGCTATATAAAGTCAGAACCTCTGACGGATCGGTAGGATCACTCAACCATTCGTCCTCGAAAGCAACACAGGGTTCCCGTCCAACAGGACTTTGAGCCTTGACGCTTTTGAGGAGGTTTGATCTCATGCTGCTTAACATGTGGTGTAATTAATCAACACCGCGGCCCCTCTTTAGGGGCCACACAATAAACAAAGAATAAAAAAGGGTAGGACTTAGGTTTAAAGTGAATCTCCCAGGATTTTGGCGAGGTCGACAAAGGAGGAGATAACAGATTAAACTGCAGGAGACTATACGCAAACCTTGATACTCTCAGAGGGGGAGCTCCATATTGCGGACCTGTGGTCAAGGTAATTACAACCACAAGGGTGGCTACTCAACATGCAAGTAGACCTACTACTACGAGATTGTCTTTTGACCACTCTGCTGCCGCCTGCTGGTCTGGCCATTACATGCTCTAGTGTAGTTCTCCGCTCTTTTCGTCAGATGACGCCACAATAGGGTTTTTGTACATTTCCACGATACTCGCGAACATTTTAAACGCATAATGACCTATAATAAGCAACAAAGCACACTTCTAATATATTGAATATAAGAAACATGTCAACGCTGTGTATTTCTGATAGAATGAGGCAGATTCTTTGAAATATCAACTAAACTATAGTGAGATTGAAAATACTACACCATATCTAAAGCGATATAAAAGCTATATAAAGTCAGAACTTCTCACGGAACGGCATCTGCAACAGATCACTCAACCATTCGTCTTGAAATGCCACACAGGGTTCCCGTCCAACAGGACTCTGAGCCTTGTCGCTTTTGAGGAAGGTTTGATCTCATGTTGCTTAACATGTGGTGTAATTAATCAACACCGCGGCCCCTCTTTAGGGGCCACACAATAAACAAAGAATAAAAAGGGTAGACCTTAGGTTTAAAGTGAATCTCCCAGGATTTTGGCGAAGTCGACAAAGGGGTAGATAACAGATTAACCTGCAAGAGACTATACGCAAACCTTGATACTCTCAGAGGGGGAGTCCCATATTGCGGACTTGTGGTCAGATCTATCCCTTCTAGGGGGCAGGTTGCATGTCGTAAATGTCTACTACAGACATTGGGATATATTGTTAATCTTACTCTAGGGTCTCCATAATTAGACCCTGAATCCGTTGTTAAACGGGTGTGAGGGGGTGGTAACTAATACTTATGAGATGTTAGCTTAGTTCATAGTCTCCTTACCAATTTTCACTTGACCAGGCTGGCAGAGCCAACTAGTCTAGGTAATTATAACCACAAGGGCGGCTACTCAAGATCTAAGTAGACCTACTACTACGAGATTGTCTTTTTGGTCCTTCTGCTGCTTAGTTATTACATCCTCCAGTCTAGCTCGCCACACCCTTTGAGCAGCACCACCATTGCCTCGGTAAAAGTGTAGGGTGTGTGCTTTCCACCTTCAGGTATCCATAGATTCGATCACTATCACCCCCCTTGAAATGACTTCAGCTGTTAATTAGGGCGTAAAGCCACCAACCAAGTCCCTGTCAAAAGATGTGAATAACGAAACGCGCTAGTATAGTTCTCCGCTCTTTCGTCAGATGGTGCCACAATAGGGGTTTTGTACATTCCTACGATGCTCGCGAACATTTCAACGCATAATGAGCTACATAGGCAACAAAGCGCGCTTCTAATATATTAAAATATAAAAAACAATTCAATATTGTGTATTTCTGATAGAAATGAGGCGGTTTCCTTAAATACCAACTAAACTATAGCGAGATGAAAAATACCACACCATATCTAAGGCTTTATAAAAAACTATAGAAAGTCAGAACCTCACACGGATCAGCATTCTGTTTGCAACGGATCACCCCTGACCCACTGGTCCTCGCATGCCACACACGGCTCTGCCGTGTTTGAGCTTTGAGGTATCACCCATCAAGTGATCCATGCCGCCCAACATGAAGCGTAATTAATAGCTGCTGTTGCATAGCACAGTGGCAGCATCTAACTAACTCTAAAGAGTTAGTCGGCCCCTCTTTAGGGGCCACACAATAAACAAAGAATACCCTGAATCTGGGACCTGCGGGCGAGGGCCCCAACTGTGAAGTCATTATTGGCCACATTGGTAATATCAATTAAAACTTTAGACAACACCCACCTTAAGTATCATTAACGGACAATATCAATGAACTCAGCATCCGCCTGGTTACCACATTTAGCACCAATTTTACAACTCACAGGGGCCACACTAGCCTCACCGCGCTTTTTATTGCTCTGCTGATTTCTCCAATCCAAAACATGAGGTATCTAGTCTAGCTGTGAGCTCATTGGGCCAAACAAAAAAATAATCCGTCTTCAGGTAACATGGTCCAAAAAAAATAGGGTAGGTCGGTCGATTTTTTTTTTAGGATTTTTTTTTAGGGTTTTGAGATGAGTTGTATGGGAGAATCACAATTGTATAGAGTTGTTATTTGATAATGTAGGACCAATATCTGTCTAATTAAGCCATTATCAGCACTGTTTTTGTCATAGAAAGGATTTCCTCCCTTCTTATCTTTCAAATGATGACAAATAGGCTAGTTGAAGGTCATTAGGTACTCCTTTCCCCTTTGGTGATAACCTAGATCAGGAAAAGTCTAAAAAAAATCTAAAAAAAATCTAAAAAAAAAGATTAGGGTCGGGGCAAAATGATAGGGTCGGTCGGGTTACCTGAACACAACTTTTTTTTTGTTTGGCCTTAGGTAAGTCCTTTGTCGACCTCGCCGGCAAGTCCCGGATTCAGTATAGAAAGACTAAGGGGACGGGGGGTAGGTCTATAGGTTTAGTGCTATCTGTGTCATTAGACCATTTAAGTGACATGTGACACTAGCATTCTTAAAAATCGACATGCAACATGAATAAGAAATTCTCAATTACGGTGCCCCTACATTTTCTCCCTTAGTGACACTATTAGTATTATAGTAGTACCGAGAACTATCCTCTTTTTTTTTTTAGAAAACTAAGTAAAAATATCCTTCTTCATGTCCAGTTACATTCAATGCCGATCAATTTGACACTGTAGCAGCCTGTCTCCATATCTGTATGCTGCATAAATGCACAATACACGGTTCTGCACGCACTTAAACCAAGGCTAACATGGTTGACCTATATAGATATGATACTCTCGTTTTCGGGGCTAGTAGAAATTAGGCGTCTAATACGGACGTTCCGGGTTCGAACCCTCACTAAGTTTTAGTCAAGACGTCTAGCCACGTCGCCTAAGGCGACGAAAGCGCGTCAAAGCGTTTACAGGGTTCGAACCCGTGAGCTGCTCCTTGGGGCCGCAAAAAACGCTTAGACACTGAAATCCCATAGGGAAAAAATTTTGGGTTTTTGGACTTTAGGCCTTAATTTGAGGGTGATCCCGGGCTGATAGAAAAATAATTCTTGGACGAGCGGATAGCTCTGGATCTCTTTTATCTAAAACAGCGAAAAATTGATTATGGTTTCGCCGCAATTCATCCGACGGGGGGTAATCAGCCCCCCCCTCTGCCAATCTAGGCAGTGAATTTTGGCGACCGTGCGATCACTCACGGCCACCGCGACGAACCGACAGAAGACCTCGGCATCTTAGTATGATTCGTGTGACCTACTTAGAGGCTCACACGGTGGAGGTGTGTCCGGCGTTCGGCGCGCTGATTGGCTACTGGTGGGAGGCGCTGTGCCGCGTCAAGAACTTCACCTATTAGGGGCGGCTGTTAAAGGCGCACTGAGTTGAGGTGCACCTTTAAGCAAGAGCGCGATCCGGCCCAGTCTTGCGGACCTCTGTTTGGAGAGTGTAGCGGGCGGCTATGTCGCGCTCTCCAACCACAGGCTTAACAGTGGTCCGCAAGACTAGAGTGCAAGACGCGTGCACACACAGACCGAACAGACACACACAGACCCACACACCCACACACTCCTATCAGTGAGACGTCTAGCAGATTCGGGAGAGGGGACCAGGGAGGTACTCTCGGCTAGCGGCCACTAATTGCCTGTTTAGATAAGGCACAGAAACAAAGGGTGATGACAGACTACGTGTTCAAGCAGCCGACATGTCCTGACACTTGATAATGGGTGTGGACCGCTAAATTCGATATGGTGACATGACCATTTCTTATAATCGACAAACGACATGAGGTCTAATGACAAGTGACATGAGGCCCAAAAAATCCTAGTGACAGGTGACATGAACATTTCTTAAAATCGACATGGGATATGAACATTATTAAGTGACATTGCCATGTGACATGGTCATTTTCTAAGATCGACATTCGACATGGGGACCCCCTATCCAGAGCCCCTTGATAGATGACAGCTGTTGTGTGTAAGAAAAGTGTATGCCTCACAATCAAAAGATGATAAAAGGCTTTATCCCACTCGATGTGGGTTTTGAATCAAATATCAAGGGATCAAATATCAGATCGATATTTGACGTCGTCAAGTGATATCTGACGTTGTCAATCACTTTTACTATGTAGTCAAGGTCGTAAAAACAGGGCGCCCTGATTGGTCAACAGCATGAATGAAAGTTGCATCTCAAACTTTTAATACTCGGTATGGGGCCCCGTGGGACTGGGACCAATATTTGCAATTTTCGGAAATACTGTCGAGAATTTCTAGATGGAAACATCTTGTCTGGGGTAATTTGACCTCTACTCTTCGATATTCAAGTAATACTCAAGCTATTCTGACTCTAAACATGAGTAAAACGGTCATTTAACCAGCGTTATCGGCAGCGCCGACATCAACAACTGCTGATCTCCCTTGGTTACATGACCCAGCTCCGTTTCTAAGGCCTCATGGATCGGGGCCCTGAAGGGGGATCTGCAGAGGCCCTATATCGGGCCCTAGATATGTACATTATATTAATATCTCATAACTTAATTTACTCTAAAATCTTCTGATGGTTCATAACCTTGACCCTTATCTCCTTTTCTCGCGGGATAAAGATATAATTTGGTTGTTGGTGTGGCCTCTCGTGGATATCTGCTCTTCTCCACGGCACCTCTCGAGCCCCCTGCGGGGCCTCTAGGGGCTGCTAGACGTCTCTCTGCTATGTAGTGTGGGATGTAAAAGAACCCTTGTCTCGGTAAAAGGGCCAATAGATTCGATCACCATCACCGCTCTTGAAATGACCATAGCTGTTAACTAAGGCGTAAAGCAACCCACACACCCACACACCCACACACCCACACATTTTTCTGTATGAGCCTTCAGACCTCAAGCTGCTCAGTGTACGGGACTAGGTTTTGTCATAGGCCCTACGGACGCTACTCAAGGTAAAAATAAGAGAGCTGTCTCACCATGACATTGGGCTGGCTGTAGTTTTTTATGTTTCGGTACCTACAACCAAAACAGCCAGTACCCACCCCAAGGCTTCATGTCGCACGCGGGAAAAGTATAACGGTGGCGCCAACTGTCGGAATAGCGGGTACACTACGTCATTAGTTCTTTTGTTCTCCGCTGAGTGACTGGGCGAAATGTAGTCGGTAGCTCTATTTTCTGTGCACTGTTCTGTTCATTTTCTACACTTAACACTTAAATAGACCGCGTGTTTGTACAAGCTAACCGTTTTTATCAGTGCAAAAATTAAATAAGCATCGGATAGAACACTAAAAAAATGAGAAAGTAATCCAGCACTTAGTATAAGGCACCAGTTTTATCATGAGACACCGAAAGTCTGGTTTTTTTAAGGTGGATAAGACAGTCGACTGAGAGCTCCAAACTAACCAAAAACGTACCAGAGGTCGATCTATCTCGTACCCGACAGGGCAGGGGCCTTCTACACCCCGGCTCTGATTGATGAGCAAGCGACAAGTGCTACAGAGGGCCTATTCCTCTTTTGAGGTGGGCCCGAAATTGAACAAAAGAATAAACTCAAGAAAAAGCCTTAAGCTTAAAAGAGTTGTAGATACCGATTTTAACGAGGAAGTCACATTCATTAGTTTACAAATAGCCCGTGTAAGTACGCCCATGTCTTGCTTATTGTCTATAAAGTTGTAAGATAGTCACATCATGATGCACATCATCATAAACGCGATCATGATACCTTTCATTGTAAGTAGACTCGCCTCTCTGCCCTCTCTTTTAGAGAGGGCAGAGAAGCGAGTCTCACTCTTAAAAAACCCTGCCCCTCCCCCCCTCCCCCCCTCCCCCCCCCCCCATGCATCTTAAAGAGTGCCCCCCAGAGTGCCCCTCTCCCCCCCTCCTAGAAAAAAAGAGCCGCATTTTTAAATTATTTTTTAGCAAGCTTTTTCAGCTTGCTTTTTTTTTCTTTTTTAAAATTTATTTATCCATCAAAATCTCAAGTGACTTATTTTGAAAGCCAACCTAGTAGTCACGTGACCCCCTTAAGTAGGTCACTTCCCGTCACGTGACCTATTTGAATTTCCCGCCAACATGGTGGTCACGTGACCCTCTTAAGTAGGTCACTTCCGGTCACGTGACCTATTTGAATTTCCCGCCCAAAGGTCACGTGACCGGAAGTAGGTCACTTCCGGTCACGTGACCTATTTGAATTTCCCGCCAAAAGGGAGGCCTCTCATTGGCTGCTTTTGAATTTCCCGCCAAAAGGGAGGCCTCTGATTGGCTGCAGGTCGATTGAGTAATAAACAGTACTTAACTATAGTCCCGTTCCGATACATACTATACTACTTACCATCAATTAGCTTAACCAAGATGGGAACTATTTACAACGTACCAGCATGTACATGTATATACACCATGGTCTGTATACGGATAACCAGCAGAAACGAGCTAGCTCATAAGGGATATTTGTTATACCGGGACAGTTGACTCTATTGAACCAATACACCGTGAGCATGACTTCCCTGTAGTTGACCCTTTAAGGGCCGCATTGTGTTTTAATCCAATGTGACCTTTAGTCGTCATGATGAATGCAGCCCTGATATCTGATATCTGTGCTGCAGCGCATCCAAGCACCATCTACCCCATTGTAAACGGTGATCCGTCATATTGCACTAAAAAAGTTTGGAGTGGTATACCAACGAAATGTGGGGGTATAGATGGGGGGTCCCCATGTCGCCTGTCGCTTTTAAGAAATGCTCATGTCATTTGTCAGTATCTTTGTATTTCTCCTGTCATTTGTCACTAGGCTCCATGTCGCCTGTCGATTTTAAGAAAAGGCCATGTCCCTTGTCAATATCTTTTCATTTCTCCTGTCATTTGTCACTAAGCCCCATGTCGCCTGTCGATTTTAAGAAAAGGCCATGTCGCCCTGTCGATTTTAGGGGTCCACCCCCATAAATGTGTTAAACCTGTACATACTATGCATCATTTAAATATAATATCTTTTTCAGATTTCTACCATTATTTGGGATTTTTGCCACTGTGGAATGTGAATGGAACAAAAAAAATCCAAGAATTTTGTCACCCACCGACGACCCTGTGGAAAGACAATAAATTCACCCCCTCCCCCTTTCTCCCCCAAACCCATTTTAGGGAATTCCCTGGTTAAGAAGTAGAGTAGAAGTAGTGATTTGATGGGCAGATGGGGAGGGGGGGGGGGGGGTCGGGGCAGGTGACGTCATTTGTGAACGTTCCCTACGTAGCCGATATCTATGGGTAGGGCATATCTTATTGAAACCCTATGATGACCTTAAAGGGTCAGATTTATTATTCCTTTCTTTATTAATTTTTTGTCCATTGTCGTTTGTATTCAGTGATTCTATGAACATCAAGATCGACGTACTCGGAGGCGTACTAGGAGGAAGGACCCAAATACATACAAACAACACAGATTATCTCTGTCGTAACCATGCATGGGGCCCTGGTTATTGTTGTTTTTTCTGGGTTTTTTTTTTCAGTTTTTTTTTGTGTGTGTTTTTTTTATGGGGGGGGGGGGTGGTCCCCATGTCCCTGGTAGATTTAAGAAAATTTAAGATGTCACCATAACGACATGGTTTTTAGGTTTTTGGCATAGCCTATAAATGGCGTTGTATGCCTGCCTAACTCTAGGTTGGGCCAAATAAAATAAAAATTGTTTCAGGTAACATGGGAAGAAACTCTAGGGTCGGTAGGTCAGATTTTTTTGATTTTTTAAAACTTTTTTTTTCTACTTCCCCTCTAAAATTGACCCGAAAAAGTGTAAAAATGGAGAGATTTTTTTTCCAAAATTTTGTAAACCTAAAATTGACCCCAAAAAAGTCTAAAAATCTAAGAATTTCTTCAAAATTGCATAAAAAAACGTAGGGTCGGCCCTGTTTAGATAGGGTCGGTCGGGTGACCTGAAACAAACCTCTTTTTTTTTTGGCCTTAGGTTTTAAAATGTATCATGTTGCCCTGTCATGATGCCGCCTACAGTGTGGGAGGTAAAGACCCTGTGGTGTCCGGCTATTGAGCCGGCAGTACCGCCTTACCTACTTACCTGGCGTCCAACGGCATTTAGGGAGTGATCATTTTTTATCGAGGGGGGGGGGGCAAAAATATTTGGACCCCTTGACCGGGGGGTAAAAAAGAGAAATGTCGACCCCTTGACCGGGGGGGGGGGGAGGGTGTAAAAAGTTTTGCATGCTCCGCGCGAAAACCCACCACCCCTCTCTGTTGTTAAAAAAGTATCACTCCCTTATATGACTGTCTAGATGGGGGGTCCGCATGTCGCCTGTCGATTTTAAGAAATGCCCATGTCATTTGTCAGTATCTTTGTATTTCTCCTGTCATTTGTCACTAGGCTCCATGTCACCTGTGGATTTTAAGAAAAGGCCATGTCGCTTGTCAATATCCTTTAATTTCTCCTGTCATTTGTCACTAAGCCCCATGTCGCCTGTTGATTTTAAGAAAAGGCTGTGTCGCCCTGTCGATTTTAGGGGTCTACCCCCATTTATATAGTAGAAGGATTCAAGAGAAGTTAAGAGAAAACGAAGAAGAAATGGCATAACAGAGGAAGGAGTTAGTATCGAGAAGAAGAGTTAGGAAGAAGAGTCACTGTCACTGGGGGGGGGGGGGGGGGTCCCACAGAGGGCCCTTTTTTCAATATTAGCACCCCCCCCCCCCCCAAAGCTGCCACAAATAACACGTCCCTAAGACATATCAACCCTCTGCCTGTACTATCTGTAGCCTTTCCAATCAGGGCAGAAACTCTGCCTGCCTGTACAATAATACAACAGTAATTACAAGAAGGGGGTCGGCGGGGGGGGGGGGGGGGGGTGTATATAGGTCCCCTCAATGGTGGGCCTGTACGACATGGTAATAAGATCTAAAATACATTATATATAATTGTATATCCTGAATACAGTTTAGGCAATACTGGTCCATGCCTAAGGGGGGATCCCTAAAGTACGCCACACAGGGGGGGGGGGCGGTCTTAGTCCCCAATGATAGAGGTATAGGGGAAAGGGTGACAAAGGGGTGGGAGGGAGGGAGTCTCATACTTGGGGCCCTTGATGGGGGGGTCCTCATGTCGCATGTCAGACTTAAGAAATGCCCCATGTCCCATGTCACTAGTATGGCCATGTCCCATGTCGATTTTAAGAAATGGCCATGTCTCCATATCGGATTTAAGAAATGGCCATGTCGCCATATCGAATTTAGGGGTCTAGGGCCATATACTATGGGACAAAAATAATATTATGAATGACCCCTGATGATATATAGGTCCCCTGTATGGTGGATACAGTTCATACAAAACTGGTCCATGACTAATAAGAAAAGAGTCACTTACCTTCTCCTTACCATTGGGTGTCCTTCCTGTGAAGGTAATGTCCTCCTGTGGTGTCCACATGTACCCACAGGTGACACAGCAGGCAGGGGGGGGGGGGTAGTACCCCAGCCACTAACAGGATCCTTGTGTGTAATGATGATATCATACACTCCAGTATATAATACACTTCCCGCCCTATCCCCTGTGTATCCAATGCTGGAGAGTCTTCCCTACTAGGTGTCCATGTCCAGTGTTAAACGCGGTTCTGACAGAACTCTGAGTGCATTATAAATATGTCCACTGTTACACCCCGTTGTTGTTATATCAGTGTGTGTGTCCTGGTGGTGTGGTGTGAGTGTGAGGGAGGCTCTCCGGTCTGCTACATGGAGTACAAGTCTTCCTGGTCTTTACACCCCTGTGTATGTATGTCCTATAAGGTACAGGGGGACACCCACCTGGGACTGAGTGGGGGCACATAGTAAGGGAGTGTTCATTTATTATTTACAAGGTGGGGGGGGGGGGGGTGTAAACAATTTAGCCCCTTTTTAGCAAAAAGGCCAGCGCGTTATTATAGTTCAAAAGGGGGTGAGCAAAAAATGTCTGCCGCCTTCGGCAAGGGGGGCACGAAACGTTCCACGTGCTCTCGAGGGGGGGGGGGCATACAAATTGTTGTGCCTCTGCGCCAAATCTTACCACCCCCCTGTAATTAATAAATGAACACTCCCTAATGTGGACTAGGGGGGGGGGATAAGGTATGTTTCAGGTAACATGGGAAGAAGGTCAACTTTTTTTATAACATGAAAAGCTAGCCTCTCTGCATACCCCTAACATTGACCGAAAAGGTGTAAAAATATGAGGATTTCTCCAAATTGCATAAATCGCCATTTAGCACACTGCTTTTCTATTTCTCAAAATAAAAAAAAACAAGAAAAAACTATTAGCCAACCTTTTTTGTAAACCTTAAAATTGACCAAAAAAGTGGAAGAATATGAAAACTTCTTAGTTTCAAAATTGCATACAAAAATGTAGGTTCATATGGGACTGTTTTGAAAGGCAGGGTCGGGTGACCTGAAACAACCCTGGCCTAGGTGATATGCATGTAACCCTTTAAGGACCGCTTATCATTTTTATGCGCTATACCTTTTGTTGTCAAGATGCATGAGTTGAGTCTACTCCAGGGCTGCGTTCATGCATCATGACGACCCTACAAATAGTGCATCAACCCTGGAGGGTTGACATGATGCATGCATGCAGCACTGGTGGGTGCCTCACAAGGGCTGCATCCATGCATCATGACGTCAGAGGGTACGACCTATTAAAGCGGAGTGCGGGGGTTAAATGTTTAACGTGGGGTGTCCCCAGTCGGTGAGTGTGACGTCGTGAGGCCTGACAGGGTTGGGTGCGTTTAGGGGCCAGCAGGCAGTACCTGTGGTACGCTGGTCGCCTGTGCAGGCAGTACCCGTGGTACGCTGGTCGCCTGTGCAGGCAGTACCCGTGGTACGCTGGTTGCCTGTGCAGGCAGTACCTGTGGTACGCTGGTGGCCTGTGCAGTCAGTACCTGTAGTACGCTGGTCGCCTGTGCAGTCAGTACCCGTGGTACGCTGGTTGCCTGTGCGGGTAGTACCTGTGGTACGCTGGTCGCCTGTGCAGGCAGTACCCGTGGTACGCTGGTCGCCTGTGCAGGCAGTACCTGTGGTACGCTGGTTGCCTGTGCAGTCAGTACCCGTGGTACGCTGGTCACCTGTGCAGGCAGTACCCGTGGTACGCTGGTCGCCTGTGCGGGTAGTACCCGTGGTACACTGGTCACCTGTGTAGGCAGTACCTGTGGTACGCTGGTCGCCTGTGCGGGTAGTACCTGTGGTGCGCTGGTCGCCTGTGCGGGTAGTACCTGTGGTACACTGGTCGCCTGTGCAGGCAGTACCCGTGGTACGCTGGTCGCCTGTGCAGGCAGTACCTGTGGTACGCTGGTCGCCAGTACAGGCAGTACCCGTGGTACGCTGGTCGCCTGTGCAGTCAGTACCCGTGGTACACTGGTCGCCTGTGCAGGCAGTACCCGTGGTACGCTGGTCACCTGTGCAGGCAGTACCCGTGGTACGCTGGTCGCCTGTGCGGGTAGTACCCGTGGTACACTGGTCACCTGTGTAGGCAGTACCTGTGGTACGCTGGTCGCCTGTGCGGGTAGTACCTGTGGTACGCTGGTCGCCTGTGCGGGTAGTACCTGTGGTACACTGGTCGCCTGTGCAGGCAGTACCCGTGGTACGCTGGTCGCCTGTGCAGGCAGTACCTGTGGTACGCTGGTCGCCAGTACAGGCAGTACCCGTGGTACGCTGGTCGCCTGTGCAGTCAGTACCCGTGGTACACTGGTCGCCTGTGCAGGCAGTACCCGTGGTACGCTGGTCGCCTGTGCAGGCAGTACCTGTGGTACGCTGGTCGCCAGTACAGGCAGTACCCGTGGTACGCTGGTCGCCTGTGCAGTCAGTACCTGTGGTACGCTGGTCGCCTGTGCAGTCAGTACCCGTGGTACGCTGGACGCCTGTGCAGGCCGTACCTGTGGTACGCTGGTCGCCTGTGCAGGCAGTACCTGTGGTACGCTGGTCGCCTGTGCAGGCAGTACCCGTGGTACGCTGGTCGCCTGTGCAGGCAGTACCTGTGGTACGCTGGTCGCACTGCTCACACTGCCGTAAACGCAATGCACTATAGAGATCATGTATATTTACAACGTTTGCCTAGCCATGATTTCATGTTTTCATTGCAATATGAATTAACTTTCAGGATCCATATTAATCCACCCATTTGGTCCCCAACAAAAAAAATAATTAAGCACCCTCGTCATAATTTTCATGGCATGGTGATGAAAAACAAGTTTATCGTTTGGAGTGGCTTAAAGAGAACGTCGGCAGATCAGGTATTTTTACTTTTTCTGAAAAGTCTTGCCCTCCCCCCCCCCCCATCCACCCAAATGAAGATTGCCTTTCCACGCCATTGCTTTTTATTTACCCCCTTAGTTAGGCAGTGGGGCCCCTCCTTGATCCACCAGGGTTCAAATTAACTTAACCGAAAAATAAGTTGTCGAATTGATTTAGTCCATGTTACCCTCATTAAATCGTGTATCTGGTGTCTGTGGTTGCCTGTGCCTTTCACTGAGGCGTCCTGGCGGGAAGTGTAGCGGTAGCCGTAGTACACTGAAAATCCATAGCTTGAAAGGGTTAGTCAGTAGAGACTATCCTAGGTTGGTCATATGAGTGTTAGTTATAATGGCAAAGTTATATTCAAAAATGACCGAGGGGTCAGTCAGTAGTGGCTACCCTCGGTTCATCATTGGTGTGTTTTATTTGTATACCACTAGTTGGGGCCACCTGTCATGACCACTCAGTGGCTCCCCCTGGAAAGAAAATGACTAAGGTGGGTTGGTCAGTACTGACCAACCTGACAATAATAACTGGCCTAGGTTGGTTGTATAGGGATCCAAAAAATGACTAACTAGGCTAGGCACTAGTGACTGAGAGGTTGGGCGTATAGGGAGCCTAGGAATATCAGTGAACGTCGTGACTAGGAAAGGTTCCCGCACATTCTCATGTGCAGCGAGTAATCAGAACAAACATTCAAAGGTGATTACTCTCTTTCCCAGGCACCGAATTCCGACCAAATTCATGCTAATGTTTACCTTTATTCATGTGTCTTGTTTATATTCCCTTTTACCTTCATCTATGTATTTGGTTGTGTTGTTCTTATATATTTGCTATCAGAGACAGTTATAAATACCATGAAGTCTATACTATAGCATTGTTCTACGTGGTAATAGTCCTGGGGTATTACACAGCCCTGTGCCGTGGGGCTGGACCCGCTACTTGATCCTGGCCCTTTGCCTATCCTCCTTCCGAACTACACATTGACGTGGTTGGCTTGTGGCAGAGGAAGGGGGGGAATCAAGTACCGCAGCGCCATCCGCATTGAGTGGCTAGAGTGGAAACTACACACAGTCATTTTCAACCATATTTTAAGCAGTTATTACACAAAAGCTATTCAAGTTTAAATTCTGTTGTATTTTTTTCTGGGAAGATTGACCCTTTTACAAGTTACATTTCAATGTAGCATTATAAAGCTTCTGTCGTTATCTCAATATGAGGGATTCATTCATGCTCTCTCAATGCAATCTAAATGTACTGGGGGTAGGCTATATGACCATGGCCCTCCTACAGCCCAGTAGTGCCACCTCATGCCAATCATGTATACTAAAGACCTTCCAACAGGTTTGGATCACACTGGACTGTACAGTGTGACCTCCTCCCTGCCCTGTTTGAGACTGCCGCTACTAGGCTGGTGCAGCTGCATATATGCTCCGCGGTATAGAGGGCGCCAGCGCACTTGATTCCCCCCCTGTGGCAGAGGTATACTATTTGAGGGTTTGTTGTGATTACCCCTGCACTGGAGATTGGTTCCCGGGGTGAGGACACGTGCTCCAATAGTGCATTAGCCTTCAGCAGGTACTTGTAGCCGAGAGCATTCTGTACTATAAAATAAAATACAGGAAAAAAAACTACTTTTGGGAGTGTTCATTTATTAATAACAGGGGGGTTGGTGAGATTTCGCGCAGAGGGGCGAAATTTTTTTACGCCCCTTCCCCTCAAGAGCCTGTGGAACGTTATGCGCCCCCCCCCTTGCCGAAGTCGTCGAAAATTTTTTTGCCCCCCCCTTTGAACTATAGTAACGCGCGGGCTTTTTTGCTAAAAAGGGGCTTAAATTTTTACACCCTCAAGATGGGACAACATTTTTTACGCCCCCCCTCAGGACGGGTCGGAAATTTTTACGCCCCCCTCAAACCCACCACCCCCCCTGTAATTAATCAATGAACACTCCCTTGTATGTGACCAGTTCTACTGGGCTGGTGGACGAGGAGTGGGTTGAACCCTTGCTTGACCGAATATGACACAAAAAGTAAAGCAAGATTTCCCTCCACAACTCACAGAGTGCCATGTGACTAACCTAGAGCCAATCCAGGTCAGTGTGTACAATGTTGCTAAGTTGTGTCCCAAAACTAGGCCTATAATAGGCCTAGGTGTTGGGTCAAAAAAGGCTTAATTTGCGGGAAAACACTCCCATCCCGCTTAGGGCTCAATGCATGACTCCCTCAGTGACTCAGTCATCATTGCAGATAGTTAAACATTTGGCTGGTTGAGGGTGAGAAAGAAGTGTACACCAAAAAAAGACAATATCAAAAAGGGTTTAGTCAACAAATATACGCTCCAGGCTAAGCGACCTATGTCTAGCAAAACTGGAACGACCATAGACGTGGTTAATATATACAACTCTGCATTTAAAAATAGTTAATGCCATTTCTTGATTATTTTTGAATAGATCGAGCGGTCCAAAATGGAGGCCTTGTGAGTCAAGTTCTAGATTTTGAACCCATGTAAGGCCACTCAAAAAAAAAAAGTGGTTTCTCATCACCAAGGTCTGAAAAATTTGAAGAGGGAGGCTTTTTAAATTATTTTTTTTCTACTCGCAGGTTAAAATGTATGGGATGATATACCTTTTTCATGACCAAAATTCACATCTTAGTAGTTAAGAATTTATGGATCCTTAAAAGTAGGGAAAATTTAAGTTATTTCTATCCTACTGCATTACTGGCAGTATTAGCTTTGATTTGATACCAAATAACCCAATATTTCTCCATTTTTATCATATTTTTCATGAAAAATTAGCAAAAAAAAGAAGGTTTTCCTCAAAAGGTGATTTTTATGATGCGCGCGGTGATGAGAAACCATTTTATTTTTTTGAGTGGCCTAACCTAAAACACACTTTACTTTTGCCAAACTTGCAGCATCTTTGTTTCAGACAATTAACCCTTGTACTCTTTAAGGATGGCACGTCATTAAAAGAAGACATTTGTCTTCATTCACTATGCAACAATGCAGCTCTCTGGGCCATATGACTCCCCCAGGTGACTCCCTTAGGTCAGCCAGAGAGTCACCTAGGCTCCCTTAGGCAACCTGGACTCCACTGTTTAGGGGAGTCATTCTGGAGGTCACCTGGACTCCCTTTTTACGCTGTTTCTTCTCTCTGTGATGCTGTGGGAGCAGAATGGCTATCTGAAATCAGCCCCAGAAGGTAGTACATATATCTGTTGCTATTCCTTTTTCAAAGACACTAATGTGCCTCTTCATGGGTCCCCTCAGTTTTGACCATGTCGCCGGGTCGAATTTAAGCAAAACGGGCCGTGTTACTGTGTCGATTTTTATCCCCATACATAACTATACCTTCTATTCAATGTGTTCATGTCCGTCGATTTTTAAAAGGGCCGTGTCGCCCGTGTCGATTTTTACCCATGTAGAGGCACACTATTCACTAATGCCTCTCTACTGTCTATGACATACTCAAAGTATATACATTCATAACAGCCCGTAGCCACAGGACGATAATTAAAACAAACATTTATTTTCTGAGTTTTTTTTGAACAAGCCGCAAGGCCTGTTGATGATTCGTCCATGGATAAACCTCCAGGTATGAGATCACCACTTAAGGTGCGTCATCCCCATTGCCCCCTCACCCCCCCCCTCCCCCATACACTGAAAATCCATAGATTGAAAGGGTTAGTCAGTACAGACTATCCTAGGTTGGTCATATGAGTGTTAGTCATAATGGCAAAGTTATATTCAAAAATGACCGAGGAGTCAGTCAGTAGTGGCTAACCTAGATTCATCATTGGTGTGTTTTATTTGTATACCACTAGTTGGGGCCACCTGTCATGACCACTCAGTGGCTCCCCCTGGAAATAAAAAGACTAAGGTGGGTTGGTTAGTACTGACCAACCTGACAATAATAACTGACCTAGGTTGGTCGTATAGGGAGCCAAAAAATGACTAACTAGGCTAGGCACTAGTGACTGAGAGGTTGGGCGTATAGAGAGCCTAGGAATATCAGTGTAGCCCTTCATCGGCACCACACGTGCCTTCACCTCTGCTGTCATAAAAAAAAAAAAAAAAAAAAAAAACAGTTGATGTGAGCCAAAAATAGGATCTTTTCTTATCATTTGGTAAATTCAATAATAAACTTTAAATTAAAAATATATATATATATATTCTTTTACAAAAAATTCCTCTAGATAGCCAGAATTCCTCTAGGAAGTACCAAAACAATAGGGTGATTCAGGTTATCTGGACATAGATTGTCATTTCAACCTAATGATCAGAATTCTTCTATTGTCCTAGATTTTCGGCAAAATCCTTTTCAGAAGAGCAGATTTTTCAGCAAATTTTCCCAAAACATGGTATATTTTATGGCTTTCCTCCCCCAAACACAGGTTTTAGCAGGACAAGCCATAACAGCTAGGCTGAGGGTTTGGGATTATAGTTACAGCCACTAACCTGTGTCGAAAAATCCCCCCCCCCCCCGGGAGCTTGGTTAAACCGTCTGTTGTACTGAGGGGGTTAATGCCTAAATCTGGAAACTCTAACTCAAGTTTCACAGTTATTCCCTTTAACTCTTTAAAGCTGGTATGTGGCTAAAAGATGACATTGGTTGGCATGATGCACCAATGCAGCCAGCTGAGTAAGTCTCCAGTGCGGCATGATGCTTGAATACAGCCCTGGGGAGTTACTCGCCAGGGCTGCAATCATGCATCATGACGACCAAGGGCATGATGCATATATTATACCGTCCTTTAATGGTCTATGAACAACAGTGTTTTTATTTCAATCTAATCATTTCATAACTCGTGATGAATGTTGGTCTAGTTTAGGTCATCATCTAAAGAAAAACCTGCTGCCTTTTTCTGTGAACTATCACATTGTATGTACAGATCTATACTAATTGGATTGTTATTAAGCATCTTTTCACTTCCTACCACACGCTATCAACAGGGTTGCCACCGACAAGGTAGATTCAAATACCTTGACTTTTCCCTGACGTTATATCAAATTACCCTGACAATCGCGACAGAAACCCCATGTTTATAAATACCCTCCAACTATGAATATGCACTCTTTTTAAAGTTATTTTCTACATAGGGAGTGGTCATTATTTAACAACAGTGCTTTTGTGGATTGTGTGCACGCAAACATTTTACCCCCACCTTTTGGAGCATTTAGATATTTTCTCCCTAGAAATCATAATAAAATACAGGCTTTTTCAGAGAAAACGGGTGACTTTTTTTTGGTATTTCAAAGATTTTCCCTGAAGAAATTTTATTTTCCCTGACATTTTCAGAAAATGTAATATTCCCTGACATTTTGCCCCAAAAAAATCTGAAATCCCTGACATTTCCCTGACCTGGAACAAAAAAATATTTTCCCTGACATTTTCCCTGACAGTGACAAACCTGATCAATGTCCAAAATACGACTGTGGCAGTTGGACGCCGGCCCCTCCAGACGAGAAGAGGCCCCCTAGTGTGTAAAGGTAGAACCAATATATGCGGAGCGCCCCCTGGCTTGGCAGCGGCCAGCCGGGAGAGAATATGATACCTTCATTCAATATACACATTTAAACCCCGGGGAGTTTACATGGAGATTTATTCTCGTCACCGTGAGTTTTTTTTAATTTCGTTTATTTTTATCCTGAGGAGATACATAACCGTTATAGATTGTATTTTTTGTATTCAACAGCTTTGTAATATATAATAATTTCCGTTAAGTGGATACCTATCCACTACCCGAATTGTGGGTGGTATTAGGATGAGGGGGAGGGGAGGGGGGCCCTTGGGATGGGGGGAGGGGAGGGGGCCCTTGGGGTGGGGGGAAGAAAGAGAGAAAGAAAGGCCTCTGGTACCACCGACTCCTTTACAAAAGATGGGAGGGTGTATGCTGGTAGGTTAGTCATAAATAAGTCTGAACAGACTTTTTCAGTTAATTCTTTTATTTTGATAAATTATACAATAGAGCGGACACATTCAACATGACAAAGCTTATACATCGAGCAGTACAAGGTTAGATTTTGTCAAAAGTACTCACGTAACACATCAACACACAACACACTGAACACACGTTCCACTTTTGTTTTTTCCTAATGGGGCCTGTACACTGTGCAACCTTTGACATATTCACAACAGAGTATACACTGTCGTATAGTAGCAACATGACAGAATTTATACATGGAGCAGTATATTTTGAAATGCACAAATTGGAAAATAGATCCACACACTCTTTACACAATGTGGCACAATCCCGCAGAGGAACATGACACAACTTACACTTCGAAATGTACACGTTCGCTTTTTGTTTCTCGTAATCGAGACTGTACGAAGTGTAATCTTGGCGTATCACTTTCGTGCAAGTGTCTTCAGGATTGGGGGGGGAAGTTGTAAGCCATGTTCGCCGTCCACACCTCGTTCCAAGCGGTCCATTCGGATTGTATCGACACGAGGGATTTCACTTGAGCAGCCTCTACACCGAAGTACGCATACTTATTGCACAATATGTTATCGAGACACGGATGACAAATTGTCTCAAACTTATACCAAGGGCAATAACAAAATTTTTCAAACAAGTCTGTGTCTTTCTCTAGCATAGTCAATAGCGTCTTGCAAGATTTGAACGTATACCGCCTTTTGATCAGAGGACACTCCTGCCCGTCGCGAAATTGATAAATCGCCAGACATCTGTCTCTGAACTTGTGGTTCGTTCTCCAGAAACCATCTTTGAAACAACTGTCGAACGAAGGGAGCGTGAAATTAGAAACGAACACTTTATGAACACCTTGGTTCGCCAGCGGTTCTTTATAGAATGACACATCAGTTGCCTCGATCGCCTCTCAAGAGAAAATTGGTTCGCAAGAACACATCATCTTTTTTCACAATATACAAGGTGAGGTAAGCACCACAACAAAGAACGTAATATCACCGGCTGGCCTACCGCTAAACAACTAAGCTACTTTTTTTTTCATAATCTTATATATTTTTTACTACTCTAAACTCATACTGTCGCAAAAACTAAATTTAAAATTTTTTTTTTTTACATTTTTGGATTTTTTTTCTTTTTTCACTCAGTTCTTTTTTTAAAGATGACTCCGTCTTTCATATCTCTAAAGGACTCGTCGTCACACCATCAGAAAGAACGCAACGCTTCGAGTATAAGTAACTCAGTCCCTTTTTATCTATGGTGTAAGTGTGCATTTTGTTTTCTTTCACTCTAAAATTTGTGTTGGTGGCGTTTATGGATTTTCGGTTGGAAAGAACATGAAAGAAGTCTTTCGGTTCTTTAGAGTTATGTTTTTTTATCACTCCCTTGGCGTTCATTTTCTGACATTTCATTTCACCCGTGGAGTTTTTATCGTAGCAGATGTAAGTCTTCGGGTTGAGACTGAGAATACCGTCACCCTCCCACTCGTATTTCATGAGACCCTGAGTTTTCATAACTTGAACGTAATGTCTCTCGCAACAGGTCATCGGGGTCCACTCTCTGACGCCTTCCGTCTTTGTCTTCACGAAAAGGTGCTGGTCGCACACAGCTGGAATCAAGTTCCGTTTCTCTCAGAACCATGTAAAGATTGTCCATGTCCATCTGACAGAGCGCGTAATCGCGCCGATCGATGAACTTATCCAAGAAGTCGAACGTGAACTCCAACATTTTCAACTTGGCGTACTGGTACACCATGAAACCTATTTGTATAGGTACGTTGTTGGTCACTCTTTTCGGTTGCAGTTCAACTTCGTAGAGATCTCCGCTCAATTCTGTACCCGTTTTGAACCGCCACGAATTGGTCAATAGTTCGATAGTTCGACCCCTGGTGTATCTTATGTTGGAGTGTTTTTCTTTGTTGCAATTAGTTTTACCCTACGCGCTGTTTCCCATCAACTTGTAACAGTCGGACAGAATTTTTTCGTCCGAGTTCGAGTCGCCACGTCTTCGCGCTGCCGTCACGTTGTCTACGAAGAACCTGGTAAAACGTATGGCAGTCAGAAGAAAAGGGGGGAACCTTCTCCTTACTAAACGAGCGGTAACGATGGGTGCTGTTGATGTTGCAGAGTGGCCATGGAGCGTCGATTTCCTGGGGTCGGAGGCAACGGGACCGGCGGGGAGGCCGGAGGAGTTGGCGGAGCGGACGGGGTACGCAGGGGGAGGTGTAACGGGCAGACAAACGGCGGAGGAGGGTCGTGTGGACGATGGTAGGAGAGGGGTAACGGCGGCATGTCAATGCCACGCCGGGGATGGTACGATACTATATGACGGTGTACATAGGTGCGGGCGAGCAGTGGCCGGATGCCCTGTAACAGAGGAATGACTGACAAAGCCAGGCGGAGAGTAATTACGGCGGCAGGTCTAATGCCATGCCGGGATATTGGGATGATATGTGGAACTATCTGATTCAGACGGAATGTCTCCGGCGTCAGAGAAACGTCATCAGGCTATATAAAGCAAGGGGGGAGGGAGGGATGAGTCAGTATGGTTTGACGCTTGAAGCAGAGAGGATCTCCGACGAGACTTAGCTAGTGTGGCCAAGGCGTGCCAGGGCATAAAAGTATCTCCAGTTTAACTGTACTTAAAGAGTTCTGTCTCCTTCCTAATTACGGCGGATGCTACAATATTTTCACGCTGTACATATTTTCGCGGATTTCGCGGTTTTAAAAATATCTACAGCGCGAATATTGATACACTGTAGTTACACTACTAGAATGTCAAAATCCGCGAATTTAAATCCCAGCGAAATTGTACTTTTCAGCAAATACGCAAAAACTTATACAAAATTTACACAAAATATGTGGATGATCTACGTTTACAGTAATCATTTTTTATTACAAGGGGACAAAATCCCCGTGGGATTTCTTCCCCGGCACTTCTGTACATAGCTAGGCCCCAGGAGTCAGCCCATGTCGCCCTGTTGATTTAAAGAAATGCCTATGTTGCCGTGTCAATTTTAGGGGTCGCCCCCCATAATACTTGAACTTGTACTCCAACTTGTGCGTGTAGTCTGTAGGTCTCCCGTAGAAGTACTCTGGAGCAGTACCCATAGACGCTGCACATTTAAAACTCGTTATTGACTAAAGCAGAGCTACAAAACCCAAAAAATATATATACTAGGCCTAGAATGGCCGCCATCTTTTCTCTCCCATACTCTTGGCAATTTTCCTATATACAGTGAGATAGAATAGGCTTACGTGGGTTGGAGGTCTCCCTCCAGTTCCTCACTCCAGGAAGAGTATGGGATCCAGCGTGGCATCGCGGGGGGGGGGGGCACTCCCTCAGATTTGAATACCATGTGTGAACACGATTCCAAGGGAAAGGGTCCGTTTTTGGGTCCTAGGCACGGGCCCCAGGGGCCCTTGATAAGGGGTGCGTTTTAGGCAAATTTTGGGAGAAATGGGTACATTTTCAGAGCTTTAAAGGGGAGCTAGCACGGCGCTAGCAAAGATCCTGCCCCATAGAAGCGCAGGAAAACGCTCGGGAACAAGCGGACCATTAGCGGCGCCCTGATTGGTCAATCGGTGGTAACGTGACTTGCTAAGGCGGGTAGTCTTAGCGGTGCTAGTCCCCCTTCAAAGGGTAATTTTTACTTTTTTCCCCTATAAGATTTTTTTTCAGGGTCACCCGCTACTAGGGTATATTTTTCAGGGTCATCTGTGTTTAAGGTCTGTTTTCTTGCTAATTTCCCCTTGAAAAGGGTATGATTTTTGAAAGTTTTCCCCCTTCTGGTATCCAGGTAAGGGTACCAGATTTGAGGTGATGGTCACACATACCGGTAGTGACTATAGAAAAGATAGGGAGTGCCCCCCCCTCCGGGCTTGGCATGTGGCGGGGGCCCTTTCCCGAGGGCCCTTTATGATGAATAAGTTGCTTAAAGCTGGACAAAATCGTGAGACATGTTGTTTGTCTGAAAACCGCGCCATGGAGTGACGTCACTTTTATTACCGGAAGCTACGTGAACGCCGGTTACCCGGTAACATATTTTCCCGCGTCGTCAAATCTCAATACTCCTCCTCGACAAGTGAAAATATACTTTGTTTGAAACATACATAATATGAACATAAAACTTAGGTCTTCCATATATTTTACATTAAACAATACCAAATAGCTACCACTGGCTATTATCATTTAATTAAAACACATAACACCTAACCTTGGAAAGAGCGGTTACTATAGCTCCAGTCATGAAGTATAGGTAAAAAGTTTTAAAGTTCATTTATATCTTTTAGTTAAATGGCATTTATTTAATGACCAAATGGCACACAAAAAACGTTTTAATACCAATTTAAAGCTAAGGCATCATGGAATATGAATTTTTCATTAGAGAAAAAAGTTTTGAAAAATTGTGGATTCTGTTGCCATGGCAACGAGGATTCTAAAATGTTGAAATTTCAAATTTTTCACTCTTTTACAAGGCAAAGTTGCCATGACAACCAGAGTGATACCTTTTAGCTAAATGATTCAAGAGGGGTAGTTCAGAAACTAAATTATCTTTCAAGTGAGACCATTTAGGGCATTGTATCTAGTCTGGTCTCTGAAAAAGACTCATTCAAAGTTGGTAGCGAAATGTTGAATTTTTGCATTTTTTTGCCATTTGGCTCAAAATGGATGTTTCACCCCATTACTTGTACAGCATGGTCAAACGTACCAAAAACATGGAAATTTACTTACACAAAATATTAAATGCTGATAGTAATGATGAAAACGGTACAGATTGGGGTCCCTCTCAGAAGATATGTGTCTATTGTAATAATAAGAGGTCTATATGTGATAAAAGTCAGCTGTTCTATGTGAAATGTATGACAAAATCATGCTTTTTGGGGCCGGGCTTCTCAAAATCCCGATCTAAAGTATATTTCTCGATCCAAAATGGCCGACATTTGGAGGATTTATCCCGCATTATCAAGCATAATGGATCTATAACCAACAATTGATGGTTTCTAGTACAGTATGTCTACAAAATATTACTATATTGCAAGACTGACAACAATAGTAACCACAATTAGCCCTTGAGAAGTATTTCTGAGTGTTCAATTCTCCCTGATTTGATGGTATTTATGGGTATAAATGCCCAAAAAGGACACTTTCCCACCAATTATTAATGAGAAAAACATAAATTGCTCAATAATTATAGATATTTTACTTTATATTTATGGTATATATGCATGTATCAATTTCCTGGAACAAAAGAAAACCCTTCACAGCCTAATTCATGTGGGCATACTAGAGACGCAAAGTAGGTGTATTCACTGGCCGTTTCTTGGTGACTGGAGCTATAGCACATCATTTCCATGTGAGGCTTCAGCCCTCACCTCCCTAGACTAAAAGAACTTCTCCGATTCTGCACCTGACACTTCACACCGAGCGCATGGATCTGCGTGACTACCAAATATATATGCTACCTTCCTTCTGGTCCATTCACACCAGATGAATTTTAGACATGCAGGGACCCCTGCTATAGGCTAGGCATACACTGCCCTCATGTCACGGGCCATCACCCCGAATAATGGTTTTGTCTTTGATACCCCAGTTCTCACCACCGTCCTATCAACTCGATCCGGTCCATCAACCGGACCAGTGGTTTTGGTTTCATGTCCACAGTACCGCGACTGTCATCATCGTTGCGGTCCACTATACCGCATGTGGTTTTGGTTTAGTTGTACACAGTAGCGAACTGTCCTCACCCATGGTGGTCCACCTACCGCCCTTCTGAATGCTTCATGTAGCTCATATCACCCCTTCCACGACCACTATCCATCTCCAAGCTCCTCCTGTCTAGTCATCACAGAACCCTAGAAGTCTTTGTGTCCCTCCCCTGGTACCCGGTCTCCCGTACCACACATCACTTCCCACTGCAGATATGTTGAATAGTCCATTATCATTAGAGTTGCACAATAAATCATTATGTGTTTAAAGCTGCACAGGAATGAGTCATTTCTTATCAACACATGTCCTTCACTGAACTTCCTCATACTTGCTGCCATTTTAGTTGTGACCTCCATTCTATACCACACATAGAATCTACCCTACACAACCCCCTCAAAAATGCTCACACAGTCAAGTATCCACAGTTCACTTCACCACAGTCCTCCTGATCTTAGACTTAGTTGTCACACACACCTAAAGTGCCACTAGCTCCAGGCACACAGTCACATCCTCCACAGCACTGACACTTCACCTACAGCCTCCTGACGTTTACTACAGCCTCCTGAGATTTTTACAGTGTACACACACACGTACATGTCGACATACACTACACAGAACCTCCTGGCGATTTTACAAGTTCTCTACCACTGTCTGTCCGTCTTATATCACGTCTACACGTTCTCCTTGTGTAGACAGCATCCACTAACACATACTGTTAACATTCAGGCCGCCTTAACGTGTATTTCCGATCTACACAGCGCCGACTTTAGGCTGCCTGCTGGCTTGTTGAGACGCCCCCCACACGTTGGTTTCTTCCACCATCAATGTGTGCGTTTTCCCGTGCCTTCTGCAGCTTCCCTGCATCAGTGCGGACCTCAAAATCTATAGGCAACAAGATAAATCTTCACTTCCCTGTTTTATCACGGCGACGACTTTGTTCCCTGGCCTGGTCCCGTGCATCACGGCACCTGCTGCATGGGCTATCCGGCCACCTGCTCGCTGAAGCCACACTCCCCACGCTACCTCTTTGCTATCCGGCGTGCTCCCGACTTGGCAGATCCGTAATCAATCCACAATCAATCCTCGATCCGATGTCTCCTACCTCCTGACATCGTCTCTGCTCTGTCACAGCTCTGTCACAGCCATTCCCTTGACATGGGATTGACTAGCATCCGACTAGCATCCCCAGCAATCTCTGCAAGCCCCTGACACCTTCCCGGGGCTGTCTGGCGCCTCCTACTCCGCCTCCTCGTGCCTGCCTCCCGGGAAACCACTCCCAATATCGCTCACGGCGCCCGGCACCTTCCCAGCACGTTGCCGGGGCATCCCACGTGCATCCTCGGCATCTGCTCACTGAAGCCACTCTACTCCGGCCTCCGATGGCGTCCCTCGTGTGTCTCGACCTTCACGTCATTCATAGACGTACTTCTACCACCCATCCGACTTTCCAACTTTCTCGCAACTTAGTCCATACGTTCATAATGCTTCCCAACACAGTGGAATCGCAACTGAAGCCCATAACCTGATGAATAAGTTGCTTAAAGCTGGACAAAATCGTGAGACATGTTGTTTGTCTGAAAACCGCGCCATGGAGTGACGTCACTTTTATTACCGGAAGCTACGTGAACGCCGGTTACCGGGTAACATATTTTCCCGCGTCGTCAAATCTCAATACTTTACCCCTGGGCCTCTCCGGCCCGAACGTCAGCCACACTTTCCTTGTACGGCCTGGATGTAAATGGGACCCGCCTCTCCGGGCCGCCCCTCCGATTTTTCGAGCCTTCTCTTGGTATGTCGGAGGGCAGGGGTGGCAGTGTCTGCCGGTACGGGTTCCGTCTCGGTTGTTGACCATGTCGTCGTGTCGATTTTTAGCAAAGGTGCCGTGTCGATTTTCATTTAGTACCAGCAGCTCCGCTGCCGGAGATATTGGCGCGGGAAAATTGTGCGGCAGCGTTCGTCTGCCCTACATTAGTGCATGGCAGGAATGCCTTAGCATATCTCAAACAGTATGGGGATTGTCGTGAAAAATCACCCTCCTAGCAGATGTTTGGTCTTCTATAGTTGAACGCAGAGAGTAGGATGGAGAGTGAACAGATGAAATGCATTCTTGACAGGTAAATCTTGTGACTGCAGAGGGGTTTTCGGCGACCTGGCGACCTGGGCCGTTTTCGGCCGTTTTCCAGGCGACTTTTCGACCTGGGGCAATAATTTAAGCGACCTGGCGACTTTTGCACAAAATTGATTATAGGATAGAGGGTCTAAAAAAACGACCTTGCGACCTGAGGGGGGGACCCCTCTGCACCCCCATTCTTGGGTACGCTCCCGATTTCCCTGTTGTTGTTTAACTAAGTTCTCTAAATGTGTGTGCCGTGTCCCCGGGGCCGTGTCGCCCGTGTCGATTTTTAAAAGGGCCGTGTCGCCGTGTCGATCGTGTCGATTTTTAACCCATGTATGGTCACAAGAATACATCAGACCTGGTTTCGGGCCGTCTGTTCTTGTCTGGATAGATCTACCCAAATTTAAAAAACGTTGTTACTTTTCGCTTCTTGATTCACGTGAAAACATTTGGCGCCATGTTTTTGTTGACGATGTCCGCGACGTGGCAACACTTCACAACGAGGTTTAGGCCTATAGTATCGAAACAAGTCAGCGACATACCATTAAAACTTAATTTTACAAACACCAGTCACAGTTGGCCAAACTGAATTAAAACTATTTGAAATATATGTTTTGGGAATGGAAACAGTGACGATAGGAAATCCAAAGAGAACAATTCGGACAAATAGCCTCCAAGTGCGTCGTGTTTAAGCGATGACGTCACAATGCAAACGACGTCACATCCGGATTGAAGTCTGTTTCCAAAACATAGCGACATGTGGACACGGGAGAAAATGTGATTTTTCATGGATGATAGGTCGTAAGTGGGGGTTCTTTTGAGCCCTATTTTAACGCTAGTAGGACGCAATACATTCTGCAAAGATGGAGGTAATGAAATCTCTTTCACTGACTCAGGTAACGTCGCCTACGTCACCGAAAAAGTCTACGCCAAGGCAGGTTAGTCCAACTTCTCCAACATCTGAGGCTGAGGTGGCACTGAATAGACAGAAAAGCTCTCCCAGAATCCCAATGCCTCTTGCAACAACATCGACATCTGATATGACCCAGTCCTATGGCCTAGTGGCTAGGCCCTTGTCATCCCCAAGTAAACTAGACTCACAGAGTGCACGAGCAGTACGGATCAATCCACCAAAGTCCATGTGCGACCCAAGTATGTGTTGGGAGAGTGACACAGTTACAGATCATTCTGCTCAGTCAGACGGCCTATTTAGACCCATGGGCAGAGGCATGGCCCTCCCCCCACCCCTCATGCCTCCCAATGTGCCGTTTTACAAAAGGGCCAACTATTTTGAGGCTAGGCTATCCGAGGACAAGGTGCTGGAGTCCATGTACAAGGAGGGCTATCTTCAAGACTGCTCTCCAGATGCACACGGAAAATTAGATGAGGAAACAGCGAAAAAATTCCGTTGTATGAGGAACAGCGAAATAGATTCCAACCAATTACAAAATCAGACTGAAAGTAAGGGAGGTAAGAAGGGGGAAGCCTACCTCCTTGATGATAGGGAAGAAGCCAAGATTAGAGTCAGAAAGCGTCTCTTGAGAGACCAAGAGAGTCTGCGGCATAGTATTCACAAGGGAGCTGATGAGCGATTCAAACGGGACGACAACAGCTGGCGCCTCAGCCATAATGAAATGCCCCCAAGACCACAAACCCCACTACCTAAAATACCCAGGAGGGAGCAACGACATAAGAAGGTAAGCACTCTGGTAAATGCACCAGTGTGGTTTCATGGGATTTAATAATCTAAAGAGTGTTCATTAATTAATGTGCCTCTACATGGGTCCCCAGAATTCTGACCGTGTCGCCGTGTCGAATTTAAGCAAAATGACTGTGTCACTGTGTCGACTTTTAGGTATATAAGAACTTAGAGAGAAATCCCTGCGGGTTGATTTTTTTCTCTGATTTTCCTGGGTCCGTCGATTTTTAAAATGGCCCAAAAGGGCAGTGTCGCTGTGTCGCCCGTGTCGTTTTTTACCCATTTAGAGGCACATTAGGGAGTGTTCATTTATTAATTACAGGGGGGGGTGGTGAGATTTCGCGCGGAGGGGCGAAAATTTTTTACGCCCCCCCCCCCTTGAGAGCGCGTGTAACGTTTCGCGCCCCCCTCGCCGAAGGCGGCGAAAATTTTTCGCCCCCCCCCCCCTTTGAACTATAGTAACGCGCAAGGATGCATGCTTATCATTTTCTGAGGAATTTGTGTGTTTTTTGGTGGCCTGTTTTCTGATCAATAGCCAGATATTGGAGTTTGTAAAAGTTTACATGATTTTTTCAAAAAAAAATTACCTACTCCAATTAATTCAAGGTTGAAGTCTGCAGACAAAACACGCCCTCACCTTAGGGATGTCATTGGTATCACAGGTATAGATATATCGCTATTTCTTATGTATTGGATAACTGAATCGACAATTGCTGGGTATCGATACGCTGCCATCTTGGATTCTTTTTGTGCTTTATGTCAGTTTTTACGACGTGTAAATCGGACCATTATTAAGGTATTTAGGTAGTTAAATGTAAAAGACAAAATGTTATTCTAAATATGACAAATTTTATTTTTATTTCTATCACAAGAAATAAGAATATTAAGATTTTCTTTCATTTCATTGTCTGTACTATAATTTTTTACAGTGTCTGTAAGCTAAAATTGAGAAAATGTGGCCTTATCTACCTCTTCTTTTTATATAATGAATAACTGATATATTACCTAAATCAACACCAAAATAGTGAATAATTGATAACTCATAAAATTCGATACCAATGACATCCCTACCTCACCTATTATATTAAACCAAAATCAACAGACCAACTTTAAATTTTAGTGTGGCCTTAGTAAAAATGGGGTGAATGGGGTTATGTATGAATTTATACCCAAATTCTTTTAAACGTAAATCAAAATACAAATCGGACGCCCTCATCCTAGTAGGCACACCACCAATCTGCTCCAGCTACTAGGAGTTGCCTGAGTGGCTAGTTCTGCATTTTCAAGTAGTGCATATTAAGTTATTACTAAGGCCTAAAAAAAAGTTGAGTTCCGGTAACATGGCCCAAAAAAAAAAAGGGTCGGTAGGTCGGATTTTTTTTTGATTTTTTTTTTTTGGTGAAAAGGTGACTTTTAGTAGTAAAAACACCGAAAATGTCTCAAAATTAACAAAACATTATAAAAATGTCTAAAAAAAATTAGGGTCGGCCCCAAAAACGGAGGGTCGGTCGGGATACCGGAACACAACTTTTTTTTTTTAGGCCTAAGTGGTGTGTGTGTGTGTGCGCAGTGCTGTAAAAGCAGCTCCTAATAGCTGTAGCAGAGCAATGAGGAAAATCAAATGTAACAAATCTGATAATTATTTCCAAGGGGCTTACTAAATTAACTTTTGACCTACTTAAGACTCTATAGACGTTCGGCGAAAATATTGCTTAATCCCACATTATCTTAACCATGATTGACATAGGTATACATTATTTTACATCATTATAACTACAAAACTGAAATACACAATTTTGACAAATTTGGAATGTTTTTGGAACAAAAACGTTCTTTTTTGCTTCTAACATAGTTACGGGGTAGAAATAAGATATAAAGTACATGTTTAGGGATTGGAAACGAATTTTGACATCATTATGGAGAGCCTTTCATCTTCTTTATAAAGCGCTATTCCATTAGTAAGGTCTCCAGACCTATTTGAAATAAGGTAGCACCACAAAACCCCTCCTATAATACGACCCCCCCTTTAAGACGACCCCCTACTTTGAGATAAAAATCTGTCTTGTAGAAAAAAGACTTTAAAATGATTCTCTCTTTGATACTATGTAATAAAACCCCACCTTTAAGACGACCCCCTATTTTCAGATAAAAATCCGTCTTGTAGGAAAAATAAATACCAAAATAAATCAGTCTTAAAGGCGGGGTTTTACGGTACACTAAAATTTGGGATTTTTTTGGAAAAGTAGTAGAATTCAAACTTTGGAATGTCCTGTATAGCTTGATAATTGGAATATCTCTTAAAGAAAAAAACAGCTCTGCATAATCAAAACAGAAAGGGACTAAAATATACACCTACAAAAATTGCAAATAATTACAAAAATGAACGTTGATACAGTCCTTAAAGGGGTCAAGCCACAAATCAGAATAGACAAATTGACAAAATAGAATTGCTTCAAAACATATTTCCTGTGTAATTAATAGCTACATATTTATTTTTTCTCTGAGGAAACAATTACATTTGACCTATTTATAATTGGCCTCTCCTTTGACCTCTATAAGCATAACTAGGTCAATCCACAAAGAAAACATACTTCGAGCCACAGACGCTGGGGGTGAAGGAAAGAGATAGAATGTCAAATTAAAAAGGGAATTGTGGCATTGGAAGAAGAATAGGATGGGGAAGCCCAGTGAGCACAGAACATTGAATCAACTTTGAAAACTGGTTTTCGATTTTAATTCAACGTTAAACTAAATGTTGTGCCCACTGGGAGGTGGAAAGAACTACAAAAAAGAGGGGACCAATTAAAGAGTTCAGTCTAAAGCATGCTGTGCCTGAATCAATCTTGATTTTCTGATATTTATTAATAATAAAAAGTGTAGATTTCCTGACATTTATGTTACTGATACCGTTACCGTAAAGTGTCACATATAACCTTTGTATAAGCCGCCCCCCCCCTAACTTGGGAAAATTATATAAGCTGAATCTATTGTCTGATTATTAGCTATGGTCGACAACCTTTTCTCAAAATGTCAAAACAGATTCAAATGTTTCATGTCGACCAAAAGCTTCTGGTAGTGGGGGGTCGAAATTGAAAAAGTTCCAAAAATGTCAAAAATAAATGTTTTTATGAAAATCCAACTGCATAATATGAAAGGCCTACACTTGATGTACATGTCTATCGATTTTTATGTTTGTAGTTGTTAAAAAAAAAAATATTAGAAAGAAATATCATTTTTGTCAATTTTTTTCATTTTACCCCAATAAAAGAGATCACAAACTCATCATTTTCATAAGTAAGGAGTCGAAATTTCACTTAATTTTTTTGTGGTATGTAAAGTAAAGTAGTGCGTCCTGACAACGCTGAAGGAAGCATAGTAAATCAATTATTGACCTACTCTGCAGATCAATACAAACTCAAAAGTCTTATTTTTAAGTTTTCATAGCCATGAGCCCATGACGTGACAGCTAGTTTACCATCAAAACTCGCCGGTGTACCATCAAAACTCGCCGGTTTACCATCAAAACTCGCCGACTTACCATCAAAACTCGCCGATTTACCATGAATACTCGCCGATCTAACATTAAAATAACTGACAAAGATAGTTTAATGACATATTAATTAAAATCGCCAATAATTGTCCATGTCAACGGTCCCGTTTGAAAACAAACAATAAAGCCATTGCCGACGTCTATTGTTAACTGCATCCTGATTGGACGAGAGGGGCGATGACGTCATCAGACCCGTTTTCTCAACCAATCAGAAGCCTTCTTACAGCTGGCTTGGGTTTCTATGACGTAGCGATTTCATCAACAAATCTCGGCAATTCAACATCAAAACTTGGCGTTTCAACATCAAAACTCTGCAATTTAACTTTGTTCTTTATTGTATTACCGAGTTTTGTTGTTAAATCGGCGAGTTTTGTTGTTAAATCGGCGAATTTGTTGTTAAATCGGCGAGTTTTGTAAGTTTGTTGTTGTCAAGGGATCAGGTCAAGGTCAGGTCAGCAAAGGTCAAGGTCAAGGTCATTAGGAGCGGCGGCAAATTGATACATTTTAGTAGCGGCGGCAAATTGATACATTTTAGTAGCGGCGGTACATTGATACATTTTAGTAGCGGCGGTACATTGATACATTTTAGTAGCGGCGGCACATTGATACATTTTAGTAGCGGCGGTACATTGATACATTTTAGGGAGGGTTCATTATTTATGGCAGGGGGGGGGCAATTTTTTTTAGGGGTATTCAAAGGGGGGGGGCCTTTTTTTTTACCCTATTCTTAGGGGGGGGGGGCTTTTTTTTTAGGGGTATTCCTAAAAATGTCGCGAATTTAGTACGTTGAAATGTCGCGAATTTTGGTAACTGCCTGTGTTATATTTTACCAAATTATGTCAATATTTTCAAAATTTTCTAAAATTTTCCTCAAACTCCCAGCAAATTTCTCACTGCATCACTCTTGACACTCAGAATAGCCCACCGTTTTGTCAGTCTTCAAAAAAGTGCCGGCCTCATGTAAGCACTGAGGGTATGGGAGCTTCCAATTTATAAGCACTGGGGCCCTTAAACTCAACGGTATGTAAGTCGAGTGTCTGAGGTTTGACTATTATCGCTCACCAGCGAGTATCATGAGACGTTTACACTAAAACACCTTACGAATGGATGTATTTGTTGCAAGGTAGTAAATTGTAGGTAAAAAAGTGCCCATGATTAAATGCATACAATTAGTAGACACCAACATAGTTTTTGTAATAAAGTTGAAAACGTTCCAGGGTGAGGGGGGGGGCGCTTTTTTTTCAACCTATTCCGAGGGGGGGGCCTTTTTTTTCCAACTTATTCCGTGGGGGGGGGCCAATTATTTTTGACGTATTCGATTTGCCAAACGCTCACCCCCCCTGCCATGAATAATGAACCCTCCCTTAGTAGCGGCGGCACATTGATACATTTTTGTACCGTAGCAGCAGTGAATTGGTGCATTTTAGCAAGAGACATGGAGGGGGAGATGGGACACAGGAGAGAAGGCCCCATACATTCCGCTTTTGTCGTTAGAAAGTCGAATGAGTGATCTATTTTGAGTACAATACGTTATTCCTCATTTCTGACAGCAGAATCGTAATCTCCAGCAAAAGCTACCCCAAATTCATATATTACAAGTCATACATAATCGAATTCCAGGTGGTGGCTGTAGGTATGGAGCAGGTGGCTGTGGGAAAGCAGGTGGTGAGCAGGTGGCTGTAGGCGTCAGCGCCCGGCGTAACCGCTGTTTTACGTCTCGGCCGAAAACCGAGTCGATCGGAGCCTCAACAGTGACAGCATCTCCGTTTTCGCCGTGTCTGTCGGACGTGGGGCGCGTGTGCTACAGATCCCCCAACCTCGATCGCCTCGCCCCTGATCGCCCTGCCCGCGGTCCCCCCGCCTGTGATCGCCCTGCCCATGATTTTTCACGTTCTTTCACATTTTTCGCGGTCTCCATTTATCCCGTTCATCCCCTTCTCTTTATCCCGTTCTTCGTCTATCCTGCTCACGTTCTTCATTTTTCGCGTTCTCCATTTATCCCGCTCTCCGTTTATCCCGTTCTCCCTTTATCCCGTTCTCCCTTTATCCTGTTCTCCCTTTATCCCGTTCATCCCCTTCTGTTTATCCCGTTCTTAGTCTATCCCGTTCTCCGTCTATCCCGTTCTCCGTCTATCTCGTTCTCCGTCTATCCCGTCCGCCATTTATCCCGTTCGCCGTTTATGCCATTCTCCCTTTATCCCGTTCGCCGTTTATCCCATTCTCCCTTTAACCCGTTCTCCGTTTATCCTGTTCTCCCCTCATCCCTTTCTCCGTTCATCCCGTTCTCCCTTTATCTCGTTCTCCATTCATCCCCTTCTCCGTTCATCCTGTTCGCTGTTTATCCCGTTCACCCGGTTCGCCGTTTATGCCGTTCTCCCTTTATCCCATTGATCCTGTTTATCCCCTTCCGTTCATCCCATCCTCCGTCTATCCCGTTCTCCCTCTATCCGTTCTCCCTTTATTCATTCTCCCTTCATTCGTTCTCCCTTCGTCCCGTTCTCTGCTCATCCCGTTGTCCGTTTATCTCCTTCTCCGTTCATCCCGTTTATCCGTTTATCCCATTCTTTGTTTATCCCGTTCTCCGTTCATCCCGTTTTTTGTTTATCCCAGTTGTCCCTTTATCCCATTCTCCCTTTATCCCGTTCATCCTGTTCTCCGTTTATGTCCGTTCTTTGTTTATCCCGTTCTCCCTTTATCCCGTTGTCCATTTATTCTGTTTATCCTGTTCTCACTTTATCCCGTTCTCTCTTTATCCCGTTCTCCCTTTATCCCATTCTCCCTTTATCCCCTTCTCCCTTTATCCCCTTCTCCCTTTATCCCGTTCATCCCCTTCCGTTTATCCTGTTCTCCGTTTATCTATTCCTCCGTCTATCCAGTTCTCCCTTTATCCCGTTCTCCCTTCATCCCGTTCTCCGTTCATCCTGTTCTCCGTTCATCCCGTTCTCCGTTCATCCCGTTCTCCGTTCATCCCGTTCTCCGTTCATCCCCATCTCCGTTCATCCCGTTCGCTGTTAATCCCGTTCGCTGTTAATCCCGTTCGCTGTTTATCCCGTTCGCCGCTTATCCCGTTCGCCGTTTATCCCGTTCGCCGTTTATCCCGTTCTCCCTTCATTCCGTTCTCCGCTCATCCCGTGCTCTGTTTATCACGTTTATCCCGTTCTCCCTTTATCACGTTCTCCCTTCATTCCGTTCTCCGCTCATTTCCTTATAAAAGAAAAAAATGAATCATGACTGTCGACCATAGCTCCCCTGTGTTTCCCAACTCAGATCTATGTCTCATCGTCCCTTTTTCCTTTGAAAATCTCTATGTCCTTGTAGATATTTTAGTACTGTAGCAGGGGTAGACACTAATGCTGGCCCGGGAGCCAATGGCCCGTAGTTTTAGGTCCGGGTCCATAGTTTTCTCAGAAATTACCTTTCTATGGGCCCGGGTGGCCCACAGGAGGGGTGGCAGAAATTTCTAGGAGAATATATCTACAGGTATACCAATATAGTCATGTTATATGTCGTTGGAAAGAGAAAATCACTAGGAAATCAGCCATTCAGGTTTGGTATTGATATTGATTAACCCTGGACACCTATGATTTTCTCCTTTATAAAAGTAAAATAATAATCCCGGGCCCATAGGTCTATAAAGTACGGGCCCTTAGATTTCTGAAGCTACGGGCCCAGGTGGCCCATGGCTGAAAAGGTTAGTGTCTACCCCTGCTGTAGTATACTTTGAAAAACCCTTCTATTAGGCCACTCCAAAAAAAAAGTTGTTTCTCATCACCGCGCGCATCATAAAGATCGTTATTTGGGGACTTTTTTTTTTCTTTAATCATTTGTCATGAAAAATCCGTAAAAAAATCGACAAATATTGGCATATTTGGTATCAAATTGAAGCTTATGCTGTTGGGAATACAGAAGGCTAGAAATAACTTGCATTATAAGAACTTATTCGGTTAAAAAAGTAGTTAACTACTAAAATTTGAAAATTGTGCGCGGAAAGTCTTAATTTCCCTTTATATTTCAGCCCCCCAGTAAAAAATAAATAAATAAAAATAAAAAAACGCCCTCGTCACATTTCTCACTGCTGGGTGATGAGAAACAATTTTTTTTTGAATGGCCTAAGCATCATCCTATGTAGACATATTTTGGATCATATGACAGCTGGCTCTGATTCATGAAGAAGCCACAGCTCATATACAGGACTTTACAGTAGTTATAAATAGCCAATGCTCCACTGAATTTCAGGTGAAGTCAAAGCGTCGAGATTCATAAGAGGGGGGAGCAACGAACAGCAGCCAAAGCCTTCAATGATGGACGAACAGGGAGTAACAACTACAGATCAAATAATCAAATGTAACAACGCAATAGTTTTATCTAATTAAAAGGTTAAAAGCACAGTGGGATTCAACAGACTTTTTTATTTCTTAAGTGACAAATATTTGGCTATATATGAATGTTTTGGACGGATTCGGAAACATTTAACCATATCCAGATGGGAAAACATTTATCACAAATAGATTTATCTTTTTGCTAGAATCAATTTTCTTCACCTGGAATGTATTACATATGCACAAGGTACTAGTCTGCTTTATTAATATTTTTGAAGTATTAATAATATATCACAATGGTAATGCAAAGAGCGCGTTCTCGCGTGCTGGAATTGCTCGTATCACAGTTCTCACAATCTGGGTATTCAACAATACCTCCTTATCAACTTGACCTAATTAAAGCAGTCAATAACTATCACAATCATCTGTACCTTGTGTGCTTGTTATGGTAAGGCCACACCAAAAAGAAAAAGTTGGTCTACTGATTTCCCGCACCATATTTTTCTAAAATGCAAATTCTTTTGAAAAAAAAAAGAGTACGGATGCGCCCGCACCATTTTCTGAGAATTTTAATTTTTTCTCTATTTTGGTGGCCTTTTTTCTGATCAAAAGCAAAATTTGGGAGTTACCAAATCCCAAGAAAAATTTCTGTCAGGAAAAAAATAAAATGTTGCCCAATCCACTTGATTTAAGGTAAAAATCCGCAGACAAAAAAAAAATTGAATAAAAAAATGTAAAAAAAAATTCGCTCGCTCGCACCATATTTTCAAAATGAAAATCCGTAGACCAATTTTTTTATTTGGTGTGGCCTAAGAACATAGTACATAGATTTCAAGTGAAACAATGCATAGCGACGTGCACTTTCCAAAGAGTGGACGGTAAACTATCAATACAGAAAGTCTAGTTGAACATTTATATTTTCAATGTTATCTGTACACTCCTCTCGTTTTTAGCAACACCAGCCTTTTCGTTTAATTACATTAATTTACCCGTCTTAAATGTAAGTTCACCTTTTATGATATATATATACATACGCATGCATTCATATCTATAAGTGCGAGTAGTGCTGAACAAGTTTTATATGCAATAGGCTACCACCATTGCAGGAGAGGTGCGGAGCTGCCGACAAATATTATGTTGAAGCGTTCAAAGTCAAGTACTTCTAAAGATACATTAGGCCACTTAAAATTGATTATCAGCTTTGCGGACACTTTTTAGAAAAATTCAGTGAGAGTGAGGCTTTTTTTCTTTTTATATACTTTTTCCTGGAGGTGCGGGAGGGCCTTTTTTCTTTTTTTGCACAAGTTGATGGTCTGCGTGTATAAATAAGGAGTAAAATGCCCTTTAAATTTCATTTCTACCCCTGTAGATGCGGCCTTTTTTAGGCCTATTTTATCTCAAAATGTGAAAAAAGGACCAATGCGGCTCTTTTTAGAGGATGCATGTGGTGTCCACAAAGCGTATAATCAATTTTAAGTGGCCTTACGCAATGTTATTAAATTGTCAACATTTGAGATACACATAGAGCCCCCTTTTAATACTTTTACAAGATTTCTTCACATGATGTATACCCCTATATTGAATCAATATTTGTGCTTTTTTTCAATTGATACTCTGCCCTCCTTATCACTTTAAAGTAATCCTTTCCATTAAGTGGGTCCTACAAACGTTTTTCACGTCTTATGAAGGCGATCGTCATATACTATTTCATATAGAAGGAGAGAAAGACACAGAGAAAGAAGAAAGAAGCTGGAGGTGATATATATCTAGGTTTTTATCAATAGAGAATAAGTACTAACTTGCATACTCACAGAATAGTGATTAGCCTCAGGAGCCAGGATTTGAGTAATCTAAAGAGTAAAATTGACGTCCCGTGGCCAAGACGAATTTGGATGGACTTTTAAAAAGAAATCATCAGATTATTTCTCCATCATTCTGAATTACAGATTCAATCTTCATTTTACTACATATAATCTGTTCTTCCAGCCAGTCTTTACATCTTTTATTGATGTTTTAGTTTCCACCCTTTATGGGATTTTACTTTGATATTACATCAAACATCTCATCTAACTCCAACCGAAAACGCCCTTGAAGCGTTTCATGATGAACTCAACTATCTCGTAATCATTTGATTGCATTTCGGAATTAGCCTTCACTTCAGCAAACGAGTCGTAGATAATGGTGAGGAACATCCCCATCATACCGATGTAGATAACAAACACAAACATGAAGAAGAAGAGCGGCCCAAGCATCGGGTGAATCGCGCGCAGCTCATCGAAGTCAAAGTCACCCAGCGAGAAGCGGAACAAGGACTGAATGGCGCCGGGGAAGGATCCGTAATCGGGGGAGTTCTTGCCAAAGAGGACATAACCGGACATGCAGAAGGCCAGGAACCAGGTGAAGAAGACGATGGAGAAGTTCTTGAGGTCCTTGGTGGCGCACTGTATGGTGCTGCCCAACATGCCCATGCGGCGGTTGAACTTGAGCATCTTGATGAACTTGATGGTGGCACAGAACACCACCATGGCCAGGATGAAGCCAAACAACTCGTCCCAGATAGAGATGGTAACAAAGTTCACGTAGTCCGCTGTCAATGAGAAAAATGGACAGTTTTTAGATATTAGGCCACTTGAAATTGATTATCAGCTTTGCGGACACTTTTTTAGTAAAAAAGGGTGCGGGAGGGCGCTTTTTAATTTTTTTTGTTACACTTTTTTCTGGAGGGGCGGGAGGGTCTTTTTTTCTAGAAAATTGATGGTTTGCTATTGGAAATTAGGTCTAAAACCCCTTTCAAATTAGGTTTCTATCCTTATTATCAGTTAAGATATTGATCATTTTGCAACTTGTTTTAGGATTTTTTTTAGATGCGGCCATTTAAGGCCTTCTTTCTCTCAAAAGATGAAAAAAAGCACCCATGCAGCCCTTCTTAGAGGATGCGGACGCTGTCCGCAAAGCTGATAATCAATTTTAAGTGGCCTAAGTACATGGAGAAAATTAGGCCAACCTCCCTTATAAGCCAACCCCGTAGTTTAAGCCAATTTATAAGCTGAATTTGGGCCCAGGTCACAAAGTTCACGTAGTCCGCTGTCAACGAGCAAAATACACAGTGTAAGATTACCGTGAAACCTCTCTGAGAAGCCAACCAAATTTTGGGATTTGAAGCCTGATTCAGCTTAAAGTATTGTCTCAAGGTGGGGGGTCGGCTTATAAAGGAGGCTCTTCATAAAGTGAAATATAGTTTAACCAGGTTTAAATGGGCCCAAATTCGGCTTATAACTCTTCCTCAAACTAGAGGGTCGGCTTATAAGGGATGTCAGCTTATCAGAGAGGTTTTACGGTAGTACATCGAGGAAAGTGGACAATAATTACCATAAAACCTCGCTGATAAGCCAACCTCGATTATAAGCCAACCTCCTAGTTTGAGCCGATTTATAAGCTGAATTTGGGCCCATTTAAACACGATTAAACTATAATTTACTTCACCTCTATTATAAGGCGACCCCCTACTTTAAGCCAAACTAGGCTTCAAACTCCAAAATTTGGTGGGCTCATCAGGGAGGTTTTATGATACATCAGATAAGGGTTAAAAAATTAATGTCATAATATGAATTGAAATCATTACAAAGATCATAATTTATAAATGAAAAATTATATTTATAAACAGAGTGAGAGTAGACCTCATGGTGCTGAGCCGAGTGAGGTGCGACGCAAAACTGTGAGTAAAGAAACTAGGGTTTCGGGCTGATTTTAGATCAATTCTAGTAAATTATGCAGGGGTAGAGGCTCACTTACTAGGGAAGGGATTAGATGTCACAGAAGATTACACAACCTACCTGACCCGCTTTCGTGAAGTGTCGTCATGGCAACATTACCAAACACTTTCTTCATGGCGTACATAACGATGGAGACTAAGGCCAGGATCAGCATGGAGAACTCGAGTTTATTCCAGAACTCAACAAAGAACTTGAGTTTCTGTTTTTTAATCATGCGGCACACGTTGTACATAAAGTAGAGAACGAAGCCGAGGAAGGTCAGCTCAAAGATGATGACGACGATGCCGAACCCTCCAATGTAGCTCGATAACCGGAATACCTACAACAAGGGTACAAGGGTTAGAACATTGGTAAATCTTAGGGATGTCATTGGTATCGAATTTCATAGGTTATCAGTTATTCACTATTTTGGTGTCGATATATATAATATATCAGGCTGTATCTCACGACCTTGGGCCAATGTTTTTGTCTCTGACTGGGTGCCAGCTCTGACCGGGTGCCATCTCTGACCGGGTGCCAGCTCTGACCGGCCTGAATAAAAACGGGTTGTTTAGGGCAGATTATGATAAAAATGGCAACTAATGATTAGTTTAAAGAGTTATAACATCCATTAACCTTTTCAGCCAAATTCCATCATCATCTGCCCTAAATAACCCGTTTTTATTCAGGCCGGTCAGAGCTGGCACCCGGTCAGAGCTGGCACCCGGTCAGAGCTGGCACCCGGTCAGAGACAAAAACATTGGCTCAAGGTCGTGAGACACAGCCATCAGTTATTCAACATATCCAAAAAAAAAAGGTAGATTAGGCCAAATTGAATTTACATTTGTGGGGTACAGAGGACTCCCTAATAAGCTTAATAATGGTCTAATTTTCATGCCGTAAAAACTGAAATTTTTTAATAATTTCTTTTTTTTTCACATTTTCCTATTTAAAATCCTGAATAATTGTCTGATTTACATGTCGTAAAAACTGGCCAATTTTTATACTACAAATAACCAAAAATATCTGACCCCAATCAAACTCATAACTACTAAAAGGTGTCCATAATCAGTTTTTAAGCGCACTGTACACTTATAATGTCGAATACGGTACTCACTTTAAAGGGTTCAAGACCTTCCCAGCTAACAAAAAAACGTTATTTTACGTCAAAATAAGGTTTTAAATTTTTCATAACGTTATGTCATACTAAAGAGCCTTAGAAAAACGTTGACATATAGCGTTATATAACGTTATAAAATGGTGTATAACGTTAATTGTTTACTGGGTTACCTTTACTTCTGCGTCGACTATGGCAGAACCGGTAGCCATGAACTCCACCAACATAATCATGGAGCCAAAGAGGTTGACGTTAGCGTTGTAGAGCGTGAACTCGACAAAGATGGCGCGAGTGTTGACGTCGACCCAGTCGTAAAGCTTCATCTCCTCCAGGAGGCGCAGCGTGTGCTCCTTGGTGCGCTTAAACGAGAACGTGTACCCGCCACCTAGAGAGGCAAGAATAAATGAATAAATAATGAGTTGTTAAACGAGAACGTGTACCCGCCACCTAGAGAGGAAAGAATAAATGAATAAATAATGAGTTGTTAAACGAGAACGGGTACCCGCCACCTGCAGAGGAAAGAATAAATAATGAGTTGTTAAACGGGAACATGTACCCGCCTTGTGCAACAAGCACGTTTATAATGAGTCGTTAAACGAGAACGGGTACCCGCCACCTGCAGAGGAAAGAATAAATGAATAAATAATGAGTTGTTAAACGAGAACGTGTACCCGCCACCTAGAGAGGAAAGAATAAATGAATAAATAATGAGTTGTTAAACGAGAACGGGTACCCGCCACCTAGAGAGGAAAGAATAGATGAATAAATGAATGAATAATGAGTCGTTAAGGCCGTGTCTCACAAATACGAGCCGTGTCCAACTGCTACAAATAGACTCATGAACACATGCACACGCACACGCACTCACACACTTAAACGCGCAACCTAGATGAGAAAAGAACAGACCGAGAGTCCGATAAACTCCTGAGTAAGTCCCAGGCATCATAGCACACTTGGATGTAAAACAATCCAAATCAATCAATCAATCAACAAACTTAGGCCAATGTTTTTGTCTCTGCCTGGGTGCCGTCTATGACCAGGTGCTTTCTCTGATTGGGTGCCGTCTCTGACCCGGTGTCAGAAAATGTTTTTTGTTTTTTTAACCTATACTTTTATATATACAGATTTGTAAAAAAACTTATATGGCAGTTGTTATATAATTATAATTAGCCTCCTGCTGTTGGTGGAAGATAGCTGAACTCCCAAAGTTCTGTCCGGTCAGAGACGGCATGGTCATACTTGTTTACATTAACTTGGTACCAAGCTTATTGAGTGTATACCTAATATATTTGTCAACTAGCAAGAAATGAACAAGGCATGTGCCATTGTGTCTTTCAGCATCATGCCACCTTTATACATGAACAGGGGGAGCATCCGTTGCTTATACCTCTTATACGTGGACAGGGTCCCTGAGTAGGGAGCATTCATTATTTACACCCACCTTTATACATGGACAGGGTTCCTGAGTGGGGAGCATTCATTATTTACACCCACCTTTATACATGGACAGGGTTCCGGAGTAGGGAGCATTCATTATTTACACCCACCTTTATACATGGACAGGGTTCCGGAGTAGGGAGCATCCATTATTTACACCCACCTTTATACATGGACAGGGTTCCTGAGTGGGGAGCATTCATTATTTACACCCACCTTTATACATGGACAGGGTTCCGGAGTAGGGCGCGTTTTTGAGTTCCACAGAACTGCGGTATATCCAGGGGCTTTCCTCGTCGTGTAGCGAGGTCATGTTACTGTCTTCTAGGCCGTCCAGGTAACAGGCCTCCATACCTGTACAGGATAACGAGTAACTCGTTAAAGTTCTTCATCTTTTTAGTTTAGGGTACAGGATGAGGGTAATGTTTCATGCTGTTATTCATTGACTGAAGACAAACAAACTAGGTCACATAAGCTTCTGTCCAGTCAGTATATCTAGTTAAAATGATGAGGTTCTCCTTTCTAGGTTTTCTCCAATCAATTGTATTTATTCAAGATATGAATCACTGTAAAACTGTTAATATTACATATTCATAGATTTTCATTTCCACAAAATACCTGTAATTTTTACAGCACGAAATAAAAAGTATATGAGAAATATCCTAATTCCTTCCGTTTTAATCCCAAGTTATCTGATTTCCAAGCTGTAAAAACTGGGATATATATTGCCATAAGTCCTCCTTTCTGCAAGACCAGCAGGCTGTGTGCTGACTATGGCTAGTATTGTCTGATACGTACTATTTTTAACACTTTTAACTGACAAAATTCCTTTAAGGTGTCACCACCCTAAATCGGGTCACTTCCGGGTTTACTGGCCAAAGAGTCCCTTATGAACTTTGTTATTTTGCGGAATTTAGCCTATAGGGGAGGGAAAGAAGGGTTAAATACATGGTTATTTGTTATTAGGGTGATCAGAAAGTGTTTATTTATAGTCCTAAAAGAAGGATTTATCTACTCCATATAAACAGTGTAGGTTTATGGGGGTGAAACGGCCCTATAGTGTATCTATACGCTGCGTAGGCCTCACTGTACAAAACCACTACCCGGTTACCATGGCGATTGACGCAAAATCTAGTCTGACTTTTTGGGGTCACACCCGTTATATATTTTTCTGCATGTCATAAGCTAAAATATGGTATAGGTGGCTAAACACTGTGAGAGTTTTAAGTGTTTCAAATGGCAGGTCGATGGTGGTCAATATTGAAATTTCCGAACACGGCCTAGTGCTTTAGGGTGGTGACACCTTAACTGACACGTTTATACTCACATTTCGTATATAACGAAATACAGATTTTTTCTAAATCGAAAAATCGAATCGTCAAAATTCTGTAAATTTTGCTGAAATTTAAAAAAAAACTGACTTCAACTTTTTAACTGACATTTAACTGACTTTTAAAGCAAATTACACCAAATTGGTGGGAACCTGGACTGATACCTACCCTGTCGACTGATGCTGTCTGCGGTGGGGACCTCCCATCCTGTCAGGTAATCCTTAGTGTTGTCATCCGTCCAACTGTAGTGACCTCGGCAATGGTGGATCATGGTCGTGAATTCTTTTCGAATTATACAAGAGTCTGTTGGCAAGAAAAGAAACATACTTATTTGATTTCTGTGCTAGAATAAGAATGCTGTTCTCCCTATTTACCTTTTGGGCTGAGAGATGCAGACTACCTGAGATAAACTGCTTAGGCCACACCAAAAAAAAAAGTGAGCTTTGAGGGAAACCTTTTTCGTCCAACTCCCAAATCTCGCTATCAATCAGAAAAAAGGGACACCAAAAAAGAAATAATAATAATAATAAAAACATGCAAAAAATAATGCGGGCTCATCCGTAGACACTTGTTTTCAGAAATATGTTGCGGGAAATCCATGTGACCTCACAGTTGTAAATATAGGAATATTGGTGATTCAACCATACTTCACCAGTCTTCATGGGCTGGTGCTGAAATCACGAATAGTTCTGACAAAAGGCAGCGAAGTGTATAAGAGCCTCCTCTGCACTCAAAGCTATCTTAACAGCTTGCCCCCCCCCCCCTCATTTACATTAAACCCTTTTTTTTGCCAAAACTTTAGAGATACTTAAATATGCATCAAACACAAGCAGCATACATCAATTTAAAGCATACCGTCATTGATGCGTTGCTGTCTGAACCGTGCAACGCCAACTCTCATGGTGTTTCTGTCGTCCATTTGAAGCTTTTCGCGCCAGTCGAGCTCCTTTCCGTTGTACCAGTCTCCGGAATAGAGGTTCGGGATTAGCGCCTCGTCGATGAAAGCCCACCACGTCTGAGGCCCGTTCACCTGCAAATCAAAGTACCATAAAACTTCTCTGATTAGCCCACCTCCCTTAATTATCAGCCAACCCCCACTTGTATACCATATTCGACATAATAAGCGCACACCCCCTTATAAGCGCACACCCCGTTTTTGGCTGATTTCTATACTATAGATAACCAAAAATCTCTCAATTTTTTACCCTAATTAAACTCTTAACTACTAAAAGGTGTCCACAATCATTTTTTAAGCGCCCTGTGCACTTATTACATCGAATACGGTAAGCCGAAGTTGGGATCAATTAAATAGGCTTAAACTATCATCAATAGATAAAAGAATCTCCCTTATAAGCCGGCCCCCCAGCTTGTGAGAAAGTTATAAGCCCAATCAGTCCTAAAATCCACAAAAAGGGTCGGCTTATCAGAGAGGTGTTACGGTAGTGGATCTAATTCAATGTCTAGTAGTAAAGCCCAACTTTCCTTGCTGCGCACTGCACATGTTTCGGGATGTACTCGTGTCATTGACATACAAATTGCGCCCTATAGTCATATTGATAGGAGAACTAATATTGCTGGCACTCAGAGTATTGACTATGTATTTTTTAATATTTCTCTGCTGCTACTACTACAATAACCACCAGTTCTCACACTTTCGAGTGAAGGCGAGTTTCTAACGAATGTGTTCTTGATGTTCTCAGAACAAGAGAGTCTTACATGCCATTACTTCTACAACCAACACTGCTACTATCATCACCATAATCAGTACAATAATTAGTACTTAAGTACTACTACTACTACTAGAAGAGTAACTACCAATACTCACACTGTCGAGTGAAGGTGAGTTTCTAACGAATGTGTTCTTGATGTTCTCAAAACTAAGACCAATATACTCACACTATCCAAGACTGCACTATCACACAGTACTACAACAAACAACAACAACCCCGAGACTTGATGATACTCACACTTTCGAGTGAAGGCGAGTTTCTAACGAATGTGTTCTTGATGTTCTCGGAGAACATGAATGAGTCGGAATCCCGTGCTTGGTAGGAGATAAAGAAGAGCACCATCAGGAATATGAAGTAGATGATGCACTCCTTAAGCACGGCCTCCATCTGCATCTCCTGCATCCTCAACTTACGAGACGCCTCCAGGGCCTCCGTGTCCGGCGGTTGCAGCTCCTCGTTGGCCATTTTACGCTGCAGCATGAGAGCTGTATAACATAAAAGGGTATAGCCTGAGTGCTGTATGGGGAGGGCAGGGTATAGCATGAGAGCTGTAAGGGGAGAAAATGTTTTATTTAGTATATGGTTTAGCATGAGTGCTGTATGGAGAGAGAAGGGTATATTTAGGCGAGAAAAAGAAATGCTTGTGTTGAAGTAGCATTGCCAAAAAGAATAGTCATTAGGTCAATTTTTATTTTTTATTTTTTTATTTTTACGAAATTTCAAACGATTCATGAGAAAATTCCTCCATTTAGACAGTTGTTTTTGTAAAACAGAAGAAGTTTCAGCCCGATTATTTTTTGGCAGCAAAACCCCCATCCCAGAGGAGAGAAGGGTATGGCATGAGAGCTGTATGGGGAGAGAAGGGTGTAGCATGAGAGCTGTATGGGGAGAGAAGGGTACAGCATGAGTGCTGTATGGGGAGAGAAGGCTGTAGTATGAGTGCTGTATGGGGAGAGAAGGGGATAGCATGAGTGCTGTATGGGGAGAGAAGGGTACAGCATGAGTGCTGTATGGGGCGAGAAGGGTATAGCATGAGTGCTGTATGGGGCGAGAAGGGTAAAGCATGAGTGCTGTATGGGGAGAGAAGGGTATAGCATGAGTGCTGTATGGGGAGAGAAGGGTATAGCATGAGTGCTGTATGGGGAGAGAAGGGTATAGCATGAGTGCTATACGGGGAGAGAAGGGTGTAGCATGAGTGCTATACGGGGAGAGAAGGGTGTAGCATGGGTGCTGTATAACATAGAAGGGGATAGCATGAGTGCTGTATGGGGAGAGAAGGGTATAGCATGAGTGCTGTATGGGGAGAGAAGGGTGTAGCATGAGTGCTGTATGGGGAGAGAAGGGTGTAGCATGAGTGCTATACGGGGAGAGAAGGGTGTAGCATGAGTGCTATACGGGGAGAGAAGGGTGTAGCATGAGTGCTGTATGGGGAGAGAAGGGTGTAGCATGAGTGCTGTATAACATAGAAGGGTGTAGCATGAGTGCTGTATGGGGAGAGAAGGGTACAGCATGAGTGCTGTATGGGGAGAGAAGGGTATAGCATGAGTGCTGTATGGGGAGAGAAGGGTACAGCATGAGTGCTGTATGGGGAGAGAAGGGTATAGCATGAGTGCTGTATGGGGAGAGAAGGGTACAGCATGAGTGCTGTATGGGGAGAGAAGGGTGTAGCATGAGTGCTGTATGGGGAGAGAAGGGTAAAGCATGAGTGCTGTATGGGGAGAGAAGGGTGTAGCATGAGTGTTGTATGGGGAGAGAAGGGTACAGTATGAGTGCTGTATGGGGATAGAAGGGTGTAGCATGAGTGCTGTATGGGGAGAGAAGGGTAAAGCATGAGTGCTGTATGGGGATAGAAGGGTGTAGCATGAGAGCTGTATGGGGAGGGAAGGGGATAGCATGAGTGCTGTATGGGGAGAGAAGGGTGTAGCATGAGTGCTGTATGGGGAGAGAAGGGTACAGCATGAGTGCTGTATGGGGAGAGAAGGGTACAGCATGAGTGCTGTATGGGGAGAGAAGGGTACAGCATGAGTGCTGTATGGGGAGAGAAGGGGATAGCATGAGTGCTGTATGGGGAGAGAAGGGTGTAGCATGAGTGCTGTATGGGGAGAGAAGGGTGTAGCATGAGTGCTGTATGGGGAGAGAAGGGTGTAGCATGAGTGCTGTATGGGGAGAGAAGGGTGTAGCATGAGTGCTGTATGGGGAGAGAAGGGTTTAGCATGAGTGCTGTATGGGGAGAGAAGGGTATAGCATGAGTGATGTATGGGGAGAGAAGGGGATAGCATGAGTGCTGTATGGGGAGAGAAGGGTACAGCATGAGTGCTGTATGGGGAGAGAAGGATGTAGCATGAGTGCTGTACGGGGAGAGAAGGGTGTAGCATGAGTGATGTATGGGGAGAGAAGGGTGTAGCATGAGTGCTGTATGGGGAGAGAAGGGTAAAGCATGAGTGCTGTATGGGGATAGAAGGGTGTAGCATGAGAGCTGTATGGGGAGGGAAGGGTACAGCATGAGTGCTGTATGGGGAGAGAAGGGGATAGCATGAGTGCTGTATGGGGAGAGAAGGGTACAGCATGAGTGCTGTATGGGGAGAGAAGGGGATAGCATGAGTGCTGTATGGGGAGAGAAGGGTGTAGCATGAGTGCTGTATGGGGAGAGAAGGGTACAGCATGAGTGCTGTATGGGGAGAGAAGGGGATAGCATGAGTGCTGTATGGGGAGAGAAGGGTGTAGCATGAGTGCTGTATGGGGAGAGAAGGGTGTAGCATGAGTGCTGTATGGGGAGAGAAGGGTGTAGCATGAGAGCTGTATAACATAGAAGGGTACAGCATGAGTGCTGTATGGGGAGAGAAGGGTGCAGCATGAGTGCTGTATGGGGAGAGAAGGGTATAGCATGAGTGCTGTATGGGGAGAGAAGGGTGTAGCATGATTGCTGTGTAACATAGAAGGGTATAGCATGAGTGCTGTATGGGGAGAGAAGGGTACAGCATGAGAGCTTTATGGGGAGAGAAGGGTGTAGCATGAGTGCTGTATGGGGAGAGAAGGGTATAGCATGAGTGCTGTATAACAAAGAAGGGTGTAGCATGAGTGCTGTATAACATAGAAGGGTATGGCATGAGTGGTGTATGGGGAGAGAAGGGTATAGCATGAGTGCTGTATAACATAGAAGGGTATAGCATGAGTGCTGTATGGGGAGAGAAGGGTATAGCATGAGTGCTGTATGGGGAGAAGGGTGTAGCATGAGTGCTGTATGGGGAGAGAAGGGGATAGCATGAGTGCTGTATGGGGAGAGAAGGGTGTAGCATGAGTGCTGTATGGGGAGAGAAGGGTGTAGCATGAGTGCTGTATGGGGAGAGAAGGGTGTAGCATGAGTGCTGTATGGGGAGAGAAGGGTGTAGCATGAGTGCTGTATGGGGAGAGAAGGGTATGGCATGAGTGCTGTATAACATAGTTCTAAGGGTAGAGCATGAGTGCTGTGTGGGGAGAGAAGGGTATGGCATGAGTGCTGTATGGGGAGAGAAGGGTGTAGCATGAGTGCTGTATGGGGAGAGAAGGGTGTAGCATGAGTGCTGTATGGGGAGAGAAGGGTGTAGCATGAGGGCTGTATGGGGAGAGAAGGGGATAGCATGAGGGCTATATGGAGAGAGAAGGTAGAGCATGAGTGCTGCATGGGGAGAGAAGGTATATAGTATGAGAGCTGTATGGGGAGAGAAGGGTGTAGCATGAGTGTTGTATGGGGAGAGAAGGGTGTAGCATGAGTGTTGTATGGGGAGAGAAGGGTGTAGCATGAGTGCTGTATGGGGAGAGAAGGGGATAGCATGAGTGCTGTATGGTGAGAGAAGGGTATAGCATGAGTGCTGTATGGGGAGAGAAGGGTGTAGCATGAGTGCTGTATGGGGAGAGAAGGGTGTAGCATGAGTGCTGTATGGGGAGAGAAGGGTATAGCATGAGTGTTGTATGGGGAGAGAAGGGTGTAGCATGAGAGCTGTATGGGGAGAGAAGGGTGTAGCATGAGAGCTGTATGGGGAGAGAAGGGTGTAGCATGAGAGCTGTATGGGGAGAGAAGAGTTTAGCATGAGTGCTGTATGGGGAGAGAAGGGGATAGCATGAGTGCTGTATGGGGAGAGAAGGGTAAAGCATGAGTATATCCCCCCTAACATTGAAACGATGAATTCAATGGTTCTATTGGTTAATTGCTAGGGCAGCTGGTTGCCTAGCAACAGCTCTTCTAATTGTTTATCTGCCTAGCAACACACATTTCCATGCTCCTGAGGCTGATTGTAGTTATATCCCCCCCTAAAATGGACCCAAGGAATTCAATGTTTCTATCAGTTTGTTGCTAAGACAGCTGGTTGCTTAGCTACAGCTATCCTAATTGTTTATCTTCCTAGTCCTGAGGTTGATTATAATCTGTTGACTGGGTTACTTCACTTGTTCAACCCTTGGGCCGCATTTCACTCGGCAAAAATACGGGCCGAGGTCGACATGTAAAAAAACAACTCAACAGACTAGAACATGTGGACCTTTGTCTATATATTTACGATTCTTGATGAAAAAATATTGTGGTCAGGGAAGTTCTGATAAAAGTCAGGGAAATACAGGAATACAGAAATACAGGAATTAGGAATTAGCTCTCAATGGTACGGTAGAATTTGTAATTGAGAAATAGTATAACAAATTGTCTTGATTAATAAATGTTTTCTTAGATTCAAACCAACAACAAAATCTCATAAAAGTAGAAAATTAAGATGCTTCATTTAATTCAGCAAAAAGGTTATTTTCTCAGGTTTAATTCAAGAGTCAAGATACCTTTGAGGTCCTTTTGAGATTTGTTCATTAGTGCGGAGTTGTCCACTTGGGTTCCGTTTGCCGAGTCAAAGTCGCCCTCTTCGTCGTCCAGGTCAGGTTTGCGGAGTACACAGGAGATGAACGCAGCCAGCAACAGGACCTGCAGGGGGAACAGGATAATCAAGCTGACTATGGCAAGCCTTTCTGGACTAGGACATACAGGGGGAACAGGGTGATCAAGCTGACTATGGCAGGCCTTTCTAGACTAGAACCTGCAGGGGGAACACAGTCTCATCAAGCTGACTATGGCAGGCCTTTCTAGACATGAACCTATAGGGGGAAAACAGTCTCATTAGTCTGACTATGGCAAGCCTTTCTAGACTAGGACCTGCAGGGGGAACAGGGTAATCAAGCTGACTATGGCAGGCCTTTCTAGACTAGGACCTGCAGGGGGAAAACAGTCTCATCAAGCTGACTTTGGCAAGCCTTTCTAGACAAGGACCTGCAGGGGCAAACACAGGCTCATCAAGCTGACTATGGCAAGCCTTTCTGGACTAGAACCTGCAGGGGAAAACAGTCTCATCAGTCTGACTATGGCAGGCCTTTCTAGACTAGAACCTGCAGGCTAGAACCATACAGTCTCATCGAGCTGACTATGACAAGCCTTTCTAGAGAAGGACCTGCAGGGGAAAACAGTCTCATCAAGCTGACTTTGGCAAGCCTTTCTAGATACTAGGACCTGCAGGGGAAAACAGTCTCAGAGAGCTGACTATGGCAAGCCTTTCTAGACAAGGACCTGCAGGGGAAAACAGTCTCATCAAGCTGACTTTGGCAAGCCTTTCTAGACAAGGACCTACAGGGGAAAACAGTCTCATCAAGCTGACTATGGCAAGCCTTTCTAGATACTAGGACCTGCAGGGGAAAACAGTCTCATCAAGCTGACTATGGCAAGCCTTTCTAGATACTAGGACCTGCAGGGGAAAACAGTCTCATCAAGCTGACTATGGCAGGCCTTTCTAGACAAGGACCTGCAGGGGAAAACAGTCTCATCAAGCTGACTATGGCAGGCCTTTCTACACTAGGACCTGCTGGGGAAACAGTCTCATCAAGCTGACTATAGCAAGCCTTTCTGGACTATGGCATACAGGGGAAAACAAGCTGACTATGGCATGCAAAAATGATGGCAAATTTGAATGGTCATTGGGCTTTGTCTATAAACTTTAGCAGATCTGTGGCACAATTATGGACACCGGGAATCCGCAGGTCAGCCCAAGTTAGTTGAGCCTAGTCACTCCTATGCATACTGGTCGAGAATTGGCCTGAGCTGGGTAAAGGAACCTGACACCCAGAGCGTCTGTGGTGACCAGGACACTAAGAAAGAGAGGGGTACAGGAGCCCAGTGTAGGTTATGTAACCAGCTGAGGTATCAAAGAGATGGGAAAGATAGACGCCTGCTATGCCTAGGAGTGTCGTCCTGAGTGGCCATATCAGCGGCTCTCTTCATGAAAGATGCTCTCTGCACCATATTGTTACAATAAGCTTGTAAAGCACGTACCTTTATTGGTTGGACGACGGCGACCGATTGGAAGAAGGATAGAAGGAAGGTAGAGAGCCACTCCAGGGACTTCTCGCGCCCCCACTCCATGGAGTAGAGCACCGTGAAGAAGCCGCTCCCTATGACGCTGCCGAATACCACTGTAAACATAACACATGTATAAACACTGACACTAACAACTAGCTCCCTATGACGCTGCCGAATACCACTGTAAACATAATACATGTATAAATAAGGACACTAAACTCGCTCCCTATGACGCTGCCAAATACCACTGTAAACATAATACATGTACAAATAAGGACACTAAACCCGCTCCCTATGACGCTGCCGAATACCACTGTAAACATAATACATGTACAAATAAGGACACTAAACCCGCTCCCTATGACGCTGCCGAATACCACTGTAAACATAACACATGTATAAATAAGGACACTAAACCCGCTCCCTATGACGCTGCCGAATACCACTGTAAACATAACACATGTATAAATAAGGACACTAAAAACCCGCTTCCTATGACACTGCCGAATACCACTGTAAACATAACACATGTATACATACTGACACTAAGAACTAGCTCCCTACTACACTGAAATACCACTGTAAATATAACACTTGTATAAATACTGACACTAAAAACCCGCCCCCTATGACACTGCCAAATACCACTGTAGGATAAAACAAAATACTGACACTAAGAACTAGCTCCCTATGACGCTGCCGAATACCACTGTAAACATAACACATGTATAAATACTGACACGAAGGACCCGCTCCCTATGACACTGCCTAATACCACTGTTAACATAATACATGTATAAATAAGGACACTAAACCCGCTCCCTATGATGCTGCCTAACACCACTGTAAATATAACACTTGTATAAATACTGACAGTAAGAACTAGCACCCTACTACACTGTAATACCACTGTAAACATAATACATGTATAAATAAGGACACTAAACCCGCTCCCTATGACGCTGCCAAATACCACTGTAAACATAACACATGTATAAATAAGGACACTAAGAACTCGCTCCCTACTACACTGCCAAATACCACCAAACATAACACATGTATACATACTGACAGTAAGAATTAGCACCGTATGACGCTGCAGAATACCACTGTAAACATAACACGTATATAAATACTAACAGTAAGGACCCTCTCCCTATGACGCTGCCGAACACAACTGTTAACATAACACATGTATAAATACTGACACTAAGAACTAGCTCCGTATGACGCTGCCGAATACCACTGTAAACATAACACATGTATACATACTGACACTAAGAACTAGCTCCCTACTACACTGCCGAATACCACTGTAAACATAACACATGTATACATACTGACACTAAGGAGCCGCTTCCTATGACGCTGCCGAATACCACTGTAAACATAATACATGTATTAACAGGGATGTAAGTCTTCAGAATTTTGTCTGATTTCAGATTTTTTGTGAATGTCAGAAAGTCCCTTCAGAACCTGTTACAATTCTCTTTTTTGAAGTATGTTCTTATGAAACATATATTCTGAATGCATTCATCTCTTATGCCTTTGTTAAGTGCATATTGTTACCCTATATCCATGTCCACAGGCCCACTACAGTGTCTAAAGAACAAATTCAGAACAAATTCAGACAGAATTTCAGAAAATGGGAAATCTGATAGCCAAATATAAGGAGTGAATGGATCCCTGACCTCTTATTGGCCAATATTCAGGCACTGCTGGTGCTGCTGACTGACCAGTGGAGAATGAAGGAACTAAATTGATTTCATACGAAAATGAGAGGTAGCCTATCCATTTGGAATCAGAGGTAGGACCAGAACAGGCTGTATAAGCGTGACATCCAGTCAGTTGACATTGTTGCAGCAAGATTCTAGTTTTCAGATTTTTCTCTCTACCCTGACTTACATCCCTGTGTATAAATACTGACACTAAGAACTAGCTCCGTATGACACTGCCAAATACCACTGTAAACATAACACATGTATAAATAAGGACACTAAACCCGCTCCCTATGACGCTGCCGAATACCACTGTAAACATAACACATGTATAAATAAGGACACAAAACCCGCTCCCTATGACACTGCCAAAGACCACTGTAAACATAACACATGTATACATACTGACACTAAGGACCCGCTCCGTATGACACTGCCGAATACCACTGTAAACATAACACATGTATACATACTGACACTAAACCCGCTCCCTATGACCCTGCCGAATACCACTGTAAATATAACACATGTATAAATAAGGACACAAAACCCGCTCCCTATGACACTGCCAAAGACCACTGTATACAAAACACATGTATACATACTAACACTAAGGACCCGCTCCGTATGACACTGCCGAATACCACTGTAAACATAACACATGTATACATACTGACACTAAGAACTATAACGCTGCCAAATAACACTGTAAGTAAACAAAATATTGACAATAAAGACTTGCTCTCTGTGATAATGCCAAACAACCCTGTAAACATAACACATCTATACATACTGACACTAAGAACTAGCTCCCTACTACACTGTAATACCACTGTAAACATAAACACATGTATAAATAAGGACACTAAAAACCCGCTCCGTATGACGCTGCCAAATACCACTGCAAACATAATACATGTATAAATAAGGACACTAAACTCGCTCTCTATGATACTGCCATGGCCACAGTATACATGAAACATACACAAAAAATTACATGCGGTATGTACACATTAATTATATAGACCCACCCACTATGACACTGCCGAACACAAGGATTTTAAGGTACTACTATTACTACTACTAGTACTAGTCTACTACATCCAGTAAGTCATACCAACATTGGGACCATAGTATTACTATTACTACTACCGTAAAACCTCGCTTATAGGTCGATTTTTATTTGGGATTTCCTTTTGCTATAAGTCGATTTTTTACCTCAAAAGTCCAATTCGACTTATAAGTGAGTTTTTGAAAAAATTTAAAGTTTTTAGAGGCCTAAAATATTAATTCGAAATACTGTAAAATACACCTTTTTTCGAGGATTCTTTCACCCAATAAGACCTGTTTGTTTCTCTGCAAGTAGGGGGTCGTCGTAATAAGGGCAGAATATCATAAATAATACTCGATTTGGCCAGACAAAGGGAGCTTTAGGGTGGTCTGGGGTGGGGTCTAGCCCCCCAAAAAATTCTCAAACTCCAATTCGACCTATAACTATAAGTGGGGTTTTCCAAAAGTTCATTGTATTTTACTATAGGTCGATTTTTTTCCTCAAAATTGCAATTCGACCTATAAGTGAGGTCGACCTATAAGCGAGGTTTTACGGTACCACTTGTACTACCCCTACTCTACAATTACTACAACCACCACATTTATTACTCATGTTTGCAATACGTACAGAACCAGGCGATATACACCGTCCAGTGAGGCAGGGTCATGGCCTTCTTCTTTTTCTTAGATTTCAGGGGGCGCTCATCGGCCTCCTGTTCGTACTTGGACTGTGCGCTCGTCGTGAACAGGTTACGTACAGAGTCCTTAAACTTCTGAGTCCGTGTACGTTTCACGTTGAAGTTGGAGGAAGAGCCGGGGTTGAATGTGCGCCATTTGAATTTCTTTGTCTTTTTAGACATCTGGAAAAGAGCATTGACATTTGGTGGATATGGAAGTTGTTTATTTTGATTTATTTGGCCCTAATGAAATACAAAATAAAATAATGGTGACATGATCCATTATAAAACAAAGAGTTGTCATGCTTACTAAGCTTGGGGGAAAATGTTATGAAAGATTTACCCAAGTGTGATTGGATGTGTGAATTAACTTTGTATCTTAATCAAGCTAGTATTAAAAGAGACTCAGAAAGGAATCAAATTCATGGAAAAAACAACAACATTCAAATAAAATAAATATTTCAATATCTTAAAACTCATAAATCACACAAAACTCGTAACAATACCTAATATATGACATAATATTCAGTTCTTACAGATTCTTGGAACATTGGGAGGGGTCCAAATTCTTTCAATCCCCAGGCAGGTTAAAATGGAGCGCCATCTACCCTTTTGAGCTATAGTAATGCGCTTTTACTCTAAAAAGGGGTCCCCTGTTGTTAAAAAATGACCACTCCCTTATACTGACCTGTTGGTTCATCTGCATAACAGTGTTGTTCTTTGCCCGCGCTTTGCGGAATATGATCACTATCACCATGCTGGGCGGAAACACGATGGCTGTGGTGACGATCGAGATGAACACCTGGTGAAGGGTGAAGGTCAGCGGCCCGATCTTAAGTACCGACACGTTCTCTACTTTGTCGTCGGCCTGTCAAATTAGAAAAATGAGTCATTAACTCATTAGAAATTAGTTAGTTGAGATCTATTGAATAAAGCTAGGATAAAAAAATCATTGTATGAAGAGGTTCACAACAACTTGAGGATTCTTGATGGTTCATTTATATTTATTGATGTTCATAATGCACCAGCGTAGTGCTGACTAATACCCTGTAGTATGGGCATCAGCGACAACGCTCACCGGAGGCTTACATTACCCATTTTCTAGAATATCCTCCCATTACCACTTTCATGAAATACTGGATAAATATTCTCACTGTACATATTTTGGCAGATTTTCATCTCTGTGAAATTAATGGATCGATAGGTTTACAGTAGGGTTACCCTGTCAACCCTTACAGGCCCAGAACTATTTGACGAAAGTAAGATATCTGCAACGTTATTAGCGCACCATAAGTGAATCTGCAACAGTTGAATTAATTGTTTTGACATGGGGTTCATATACTATCACATTTCCTGAAAGCTTTTTCAATAACCTTCCTTGTGCTAAGCTCTTTTTTTGAAAAAATATTCTAATTTTGGTAACCATAGCAACCAGAAATGTTCTATTTGTTTAATTCATCAAACTTTATATTAGATTGGTTGTAATTTAAGACGTTGCAGAACCTTCTATTATGTTGCCATGGCAACAATGGAATTCTTGTATCACATCTCCAACATGGGAATGACATACAAGTTATTGAGCTCAGTTACATAGTTTGATTTACCAATCAACCAATGCAGCGCCAGTGAGTTACTCACCCGGGATGCATTAGTGCATCATGACTACAAATGTAATCTTTGAGCGACATCGTTTCTATAAGAATTAAAGCAGAGCTCACCTTGAAGAACATGCAGTTAGTGATCATTGTCAGGAAGAGAAGTGACACGCAGCAGGAAAGGCGCTGTACTCGGGTGAAGTTGGACCGGGTGGGTCGCTTCATGATCGACACCCACATGTGGTCGTTAGTGAGCTTCTTACGTACAGAGCTGCAACAAAATTTAGTTATATTAATGTATATATAAGTTATTTTATATAAGTTATATATAGTATATAGGTCATGTATATAACAGAGCGGGTGGGTCGCTTCATGATCGACACCCACATGTGGTCGTTAGTGAGCTTCTTACGTACAGAGCTGCAACAAGATTTAGTTATATTAATGTATATATAAGTTATATATGGTATATAGGTCATGTATATAGCAGAGCGGGTGAATCGCTTCATGATCGACACCCACATGTGGTCGTTAGTGAGCTTCTTACGTACAGAGCTGAAACAAGATTTAGTTATATTAATGTATATAAGTTATATATGGTATATAGGTCATGTATATAACACAGCGGGTGGGTCGCTTCATGATCGACACCCACATGTGGTCGTTAGTCAGCTTCTTACGGACAGAGCTGAAACAAGATTTAGTTATATTAATGTATATATACCGTATTTCCCCGTGTATAAGCCCCGGCTTCTACAACCACTAAGTGGCAAACTGACCAGGCTTATACACGGGGCAGGCTCATACACGGGATAGGCTTATATTCCTCTACCTGAGGAAACACTCTTAGGCATATAAGAGGTAAATAGGGATTGCAAAGTTGAAAGAATTACGTTAATACTCCAAGTAGAAGTGGAGTTATGGCCTGAAATATGATTTTATTGACCACGTATTGCAACCCCCGGCTTATACTCTGGGCCCGGCTTATACAGCACTAAGTCACCTTTTCCCCGGGCTTATACACGGGGCAGACTTATACTCGGGCCCCGGCTTATACACGGGGAAATACGGTAAGTTATATATGGTATATAGGTCATGTATATAACACATTGGGTAAGGCGCTTCGTGATCGACACCCACATGTGGTCGTTACTGAGCTTCTTACGTACTGAGCTGAAACAAGATTTAGTTATATTAATGTATATATAAGTTATTGTATATAAGTTATATATTGTATGTAGGTCATGTATATAACACATTGGGTAAGGCGCTTCGTGATCGACACCCACATGTGGTCGTTACTGAGCTTCTTACGTACTGAGCTGAAACAAGATTTAGTTATATTAATGTATATATAAGTTATTGTATATAAGTTATATATTGTATGTAGGTCATGTATATAACACAGCGGGTGGGGCGTTTCATGATCGACACCCACAGCAACCTAGATGAGAAAAGAATAAACTCTTGATAAGTCCCAGGCATCATAGCACAGTTGGACGTAAAACAATCCAATCAATCAATCAATCAAACCATATATATAGTTTTATTATACGATCTTGGCTCTGATCGTGCTTTTTAGGTGATATCCCCGTGCTGATATTCCTGCATATCCCAGGTGGAAATCGTGCTGATATTCTGGATATCAGAATGATTTCATGGATAGCAGAACGATTCTGGCGGAACTCTCGACAGCCATAAAATCCGAGGTTTCATGGTGATTCGAACATTGGACCCCAAGACTTGAAGTCCGACGCTCTACGCACTACGCCGTGGAGGCGCTGGTAGATGTATGCTACGTCACTCGGGCATTATTCATCAATACACAACCCTTGTGCTCCCATATCCATACATTATTGGTTAAATAGTTATGTGGAATATAACTTGTTGTGTGTGTATTGTACCGACTGAGCATTGAATGACTCCCTGCCTTGGGCTACACCGGGGACTACAGACTCCTGCCAAAGAGACAGCCCATGTAAACCCCTGGGTGGTTGCTAAGTTCTAAGTGACACTCTGTATTTATTTCAGGCTAGTTCATAGGCAAAATCTACCTTTATTTACATGAAAAACACGAAATTATACATGCAAAACGGCCCATAGTTATTGCAGGCTCCCCTCAGGAACGACCCTCCCATTGCTTTAACACTGATAGACAGTATTCGCTTTGAAATAAATAGACAAATGCCAACGCCCATTGATACTGTCTCTGTTGTATTTCACGAGTGGAGGGTGGGGCAGTATGCGCCCCAGCCCCCATGAGTGAAATACAGTAGAGAGGTATCAATGTAGTTGGCATTTGTGTTCATTTAATGAAGGAAAAAGAACTTTTTCTTAGCCCATTGAATACGGCCACATAGTATTCAATGGGAGCATTGAATACGGCCATTCAGTGCTTAACCCTCCCACCGCCAGATTTCTCTGTAATTTTGCCAAAAATTTGAAAAAAATATAAATATCAAAAATTGAAATGAGGTTTTAGTATAGGTACTCCTCTCCCTTTCTTCGTAAACAAGAATGGAATGTAGGATGTGAAAGAGGATGTCATAGGCTTTAATATGATACCAAACATGAGGTGCTTCGACTAAGACTTGTAAGAAAATATTTTCATCAATTTTGAGTAATATTTTTCTTGTTCAGCTCAGTGAATAAGGTGCCCTGGCCGCTATAGCGGCCTGCTGGCGGTGAGAGGGTTAACCAGACTTTTTTTTTTCTCCCAAAAAGAAATAGACAGAGCTGCAAGCTAAAGTGACTGAGACAGTGTTACTGCACGAGAGCTGCCTGCCCCGTATTGCACGCTGGCCGTAGGCCTAGCGCAATACGGGGCAGGCAGCTCAAGTGCAGTAACCAATGACGAGGGCACTTTCAAGTGCCGCTCTGTGTTTATTTCAGGGTATATCAACGTAAAAAAAAATGCAGTCCATATTTGTTTACTTCCATGGTATTTGTTTACTTCCGTCGGCCGCCATTTTGAATTTCGCGCAGGTCACGTGACCATCGGTAGCGTAGCAACCCCATAGTGACCCCCCACCTCCCTTAGGAGCGTGAAATACGACCAGAGCGTGAAATACGGCCGAGGGTTATTTCACGCTTCACTCGCATACGGCACTCCCATAGGTTTAACCATCAAAGATCGTATTTACCATGAAATAAAAGACCTGTTACTGACCTGTTGAAGAGGTGTTTGAAGGCGGTGAGGTCGTTGAGTCCTGCGACGGGGAGGATGCGTTCTACCATGCCGTCATCCTGCTCTACCGCCAGCCACCGATTACAAAGGAAGAAGAATCTGGGCACAAAAGTCCAAAAACTCATTTATTTTCAAAATTCAGATACTGTTAGGGAGTGTTCATTTATTAGTTACAGGGGAGGGGTGGTGGGTTTGGGGGGGCGTAGACATTTTGGGGGGAGGGGGTAAGAATTTAGCCCTTTTTAGCCAAAAAGCCCGCGCGTTTCTATAGTTCAAAGGGGGGTGGGCGAAAAGATTTTGGCCCTTTCAGTGAGGGGGAGTTTTGAGGGGGGGGGGGGGGGGGCGTAAAAATGTTTCATACGTCTGCGTGAAATCTCACCCCCCCTCCCCCCCCCCCCCCCGTAATTAATAAATGAACACTCCCTTACTTAGCAGTACTCAATTCAAGTTGATCATTGATTTGATTGTTGCAACATTTTACATGAATACAGCCCTGTAAGTAGACTGACTTTGCAGCACATTGAAGGTTAAACACTAGATTTTGAATAAAAGCCGCCTTCATTTCATAAATTCAATCACCCTTAGATGCGACCACTGCTGTTTTGGGCAAGCAGCATATAAATATCTCCCCTACTATTGCGAGGCAGACTACCACTATTTCTGACTGACTCCTTGCCAACTTGAGATATGTCCTGTGAGGTAGCTATTGCTAATTTAGTACTGTACTATACCAGCTAAAACCCTTGTATAAGCTGCACCCCAACACTGAGACCATCCTATAAGATGCACTGGGGTTCCAACTCATACAAGCCGCGGCTTCTACGAGAAAATTTACGGTATATAACTTTTACACCACATTATTCTTAATATACTTTTAGCCTAAAAATTGATCCTACTTTTCTCCGGTCTGGAGGTCGTTGATCTGGATCTGCCCCAGCATCCAGGAGCGGTTTTTGCCGGAGCCGGTGTTGTCGTGCCAGATACGGAGGTAGGTGAGGGGGCCGAGCGACTGCTCCACAGACAGGACAAAGTTGAAGATGGAGCCACCGGGGAAGCCCTGCAACAACAAATCATGTATTCAGGAGCCACAGGGGAAGCCCTGCAACAACAAGTCATGTACATGTATTCAGGAGCCACCGGGGAAGCCCTGCAACAAAAGTCATGTATTCAGGAGCCACAGGGGAAGCCCTGCAACAACAAGTCATGTATTCAGGAGCCACAGGGGAAGCCCTGCAACAACAGTCATGTATTCAGGAGCCACCGGGGAAGCCCTGCAACAACAGTCATGTATTCAGGAGCCACAGGGGAAGCCCTGCAACAACAAGTCATGTATTCAGGAGCCACTGGGGAAGCCCTGCAACAACAGTCACGTATTCAGGAGCCACCGGGGAAGCCCTGCAACAACAGTCATGTATTCAGGAGGCACCGGGGAAGCCCTGCAACAACAAGTCATGTATTCAGGAGCCACAGGGGAAGCCCTGCAACAACAAGTCATGTATTCAGGAGCCACTGGGGAAGCCCTGCAACAACAAGTCATGTATTCAGGAGCCACCGGGGAAGCCCTGCAACAACAAGTCATGTATTCAGGAGCCCCCGGGAGAGCCCTGCAACAACAAGTCATGTATTCAGGAGCCACCGGGGAAGCCCTGCAACAACAGTCATGTATTCAGACACAGAGATAGATCTAGCAAAATGGTGGCCTTACTTGATACCCCCCAAATATCAGCTTTGGTCTTAGACCCCAATGCTAAACATTACAATAGCCAAATTTTGAAATAAATTTTCATATTTTTCAAAATGTGTGAATTTAACTTCATTTAGGCTATTCCATATATATCCTCAATTGTCAAAAGGCACTGATGTGAAGAAAGACAAAAGTGGTATTAGAGATGTTCACCTGCGTAGTATTATAATTGCCTCATCTCTGTCCACAAATTGGTAGGCTTACTCTGAACCCCCCCCCCCCCCCCACCCCTCATATATCCTGGGGGGTAGTTAACAAAAAAGATAAGATTGCCTGAACACAGGCTGTGAGTTTACATTGGTGTGAAATGCCGAAAAAAATATCATCCGAAGACATTACGCCTCTCCCGGCAGCATTATAATTAATGCTTTTCATTCAGTAAGTTTTGCAATCAGGGTTGCTAATCACTTAAAACACTTTGATCCACAGGTACATTCAAATTATAGCTTTAAATATAGAAACTTAAAAAAATCTGTGAAAATTCAGAGTAGAAAAAATGTCAGTCCATACCCCCCGCCCCCCCCCCCACCCACACTTGTAAATGACTTTTCATTTTCTCAGTGGATTTAGATGAATCACAGGAATGATCCTCTGGGAGATGGAAAATGTGGAATTCTGCATACCTGCGGTTATACCACGGTTATCCACTTCAGGCAATCAAAGTAGTCCCTAAACTGGATAACCAGCGTGCATTAAAACTGGATAACCGCACTGCTATGACGTCACACAGTGAGTTTACATGATAAACACAAGTTTACATGCAAAATAAATGAGATTTTTTTCTCAAATGTTGAAACTATGGTCTAAACGGAATAATAAATGAATAAGCAGGCACTCAGGTTGGTTATCCCTGGCTAAGGCAATCAGGCTGCGCCTCGTGCCTTAGCCAGGGGTAACCAACCCTCATGCTTGCTTATTATGTACCATTCCCTTAATATTTCACACCCCTTGCGCTTGCCGTCGCTCAGTCGGCGCATGCCGGTGTCGCTGGTCCCCCCCCCCCACCCATATATACTGGGAGGTAGTTCATAAAGAGATGGACTGCCGTGAGTTTACCTTGCGCTTGCCGTCGCTGAGTCGGCGCACGCCGGTGTCGCTGGTGTCTCCGGACAGTATGAAGGAAACCCTGGACGTGGTGCCGGAGTTCTTCTTGGTGCCCGTGTTTACCGTGATCTGGTAGTGGTAGGTGTCTGACGGCAGGTTGTCCTCCAGGGGCGCCGCTCCCCACTGTCAACACAAACGGGTTCATTTTATATTTTTTGAAAATACAAGACTTCCTATGCTTTAGCATTGAAGGGCTGTATTCAATGCCCCCATTGAATACAATGTGGCCGTATTCAATGGGCTAGGAAAAAATAGTTTTTTCTTCATAAAATGGCTTCAAATAAAAAATAAACACAAATGCCAACTACACTGATACCATATCTGATGTATTTCACTCGTGGGGGCTGGGGCCATATCCCACTCAGCCTGCGGCTTCGTGGGATATGACCCAGCCCCCACTCGTGAAATACAACAGAGATGGTATCAATGGGTGTTGGCATTTGTCTATATATTTTGCATGGTGTATTTATTCATAAATGATGTTTCAAAATACATCAACAATCAAAATGAGTTCTGTTGGATTTTAAATCAGTATATCCAAGACGAAAACCTATATTAAGGGACTATTTCCCTAATACATATCATGGTTATTTAGTACATGTTACGAATTTTTTTCAAGAGATATTTTTGTAAAAAAATCATTTAAAAAAATCTAGCTTGAGAAAAAGTTGGGCAAGGCCAGTTTGAATTGGGGGCCAGCAGTGGCAGTATCAGGATGCTGTGAATAATTGTTCCATGCCAATGCTAACAGATGCCTGTCATATCTTGGGATGCATCAGGTTGACACTGACAGCAAATTTGTCTTTTTTACTCTCTCAAAACAAGTTTTGTCTGATTTGAAAAGAAAATCTGTGCTCATGTATTTTGAATACACATGACTTTTTTTTTTTTTTTCCTTCCTTTTTTATTTAGCCATCATACCGTACAACATGGTCTTCCAGGACTAATTTTCTGACTCACCCGTATGAATTGCTTAATTAGAGTTATATGTAGGCATTAATAAATAATCAAGAATCAGGGTTACCTTGACTAGATCTGCTTTGTCGGCGCGTCGTGCCCATATACAGGCTGCCACATAGAGTAATATAACCAGGCCAACCGTCACAAACACTGGTATCGCCTCAAGGAAGTTCTCCAGCGAGAAGACGGTCGAGAAGTCAATAGTGTTGGGTGGCACGACAAAGTCTCCCCCAAATGATGTGAGATGGGTGCACTGACACTGGGTCATCCGGATAGTAGTCAGGTTACCGACCTGTGGGGGGAGAGGGGAACGGTGAATTCAAGAGTTACTATGTACCCCGGGTCTGTACCTCTACATGGGTAAAAATCTACACGGCGACACGGTCGTTTTAGGTCCTTTTAAAAATCGACGGACACAGGAAAATTAGGGGTAAAATCGACCACAGGGATTTTTCTCTAAGTGTTTATATACGTAAAATTCAACACATTGACATGGCCCTTTTGCGACAAGGTCAAAATTGTGGGTACCCATGTAGAGGCATTACAAAATAATATAGACAGTGCTGCCCGAGGATGAGACATGCTACCTGGAATGCCTCAAGTAAGCTCTCATCTTTAAGAGTCGTCTTTGGGGGAAAAAAATCATCATTTGCTCCTCCAAATCTGCAATGTTGCATGACCGGCTACATTTTTGAAGGACCGGCTACCCACATATCTGACAATTTGTGCATTTCAAGTACAAAATAGTATTGTCCAATAAAAGTATGCTACATGTACCGTAGTCATTTCTGGCCAAATCAGGATAGATACATATTCTTACACGGTATGTTGTCAAACATATTTCAGTGCTAAAAACCCAACTAATTCTTTCAGAAAAGGCCAACATGTGACATTCGGTCCGCTATACTTGTCAATCTGCTGGACTGGTGGCATTTTAGGTGGACATTGCCACTGTCCTGCATGTTTTCGCAAAGACTACTCTATTCAGAGCTGCCAAGTTCCAATCCTTCAAAGCTGTAATTTCAATCAAAGAATATCGTAAAAATCGTAATTTTACCAAGCAATGAAAATACATAAATATAGGGAAATTCGGATTTTCGCGATCAATTTTCACATTATTTTTTAGTAGTTTGGACTTTATTGATCAGCAAAAGTTGTTATAATGCAAGTTATACCTAGCTGACTGCCTTGTGACAGTATAAGCTTTTAAATTGGTACCAAATTCGCAAATATTTTGGCAATTTTAACATATTTTTCATCAAAAATGTAAAAGAATTGTAAAAAATTAAATTCTCCAAATTATGGTTTTCATGATGCGCGATGATGAGAAACAACTTTTTTTTTTAAGTGGCCTAAGGTAGACATTGCGTTCTCAGTCTTTGCAAAAACTTTTTCGGCATGCAGAACAGTCGGTCCTGCAGCTAGCCAATTTTGCAGGACCAGATAAATTTCTGTAGGACCAGATACAAAAATCAAAGTTTTGCATAATATTTCGAATAGAATAGCATTTATAAAAGAAAATAATATCAAAAACTTGCTCTAATCTGCCTAGAATATAAGAGATTGCACTCTAGAACTTATAACTGCAGTTCTAAATGTAATATTGGACGAATTCTTTTAGTTTTGGAAAGCCCAGGACATCAGGTCCTGCAACACCAGTCATTCTGCCGGACCAGAACCATTTTAGACAGACATTGCCACTGTCCTGCATATTTTCGCAAAGACCACTTTATTATAAGGCAGACATTGCCTTCTGCGGGTGCGGTATTTTTTTAATGTTTTTTAGGGTGATTTCTTTTTTAATCTTGAGGAGGCCGGAAATTTAAGCTTTTAAAAGGAAGAGATTTTCCCTCAAAAAAAAAAAAAAAAAAAAAAAAAAATTGGCCCGCTCAACTGTATTCAAGGTTGAAATCCGCAGACAAAAATAAAATTGAAAAAATAAATTTGAAAAAAAATCACTCTACCGCACCTATCTTTGGTAAACAAAATTCGTAGACCAACTATTTTATTTGGTGCGGCCATAAGGCCACACTTTTTTTATTCTTTGGGTTACGGACACCATGAAAATTTCCACAGGTACGGAGGACGAAATAAAAAATAAAATAAGAATTAGTCTTTCACGTTTTACTACCTAAAATCCTTAATAATGGTCCGATTTACACGCCGTAAAAACTGATATATAGCAATTTAATTAGAGATTCATAATTTTAATTTTAGTGCGGGGGTTTCAAGGTAGTGCGGCGGGCCCGTAACCCAAAGAATAAAAAGAGAGTGGCCTAAGGTGGGAATTGTGTTCTGCGGGTGCGTCACTCACCCAGCAGCCGGCCGAGTCCCAGGTGTCATTCTCCAGGTTCCAGAAGCGGCATCCACCCAGGAACACCCGGAACGTGTACGTAGAGTTACGCTTGTCTGTGTTCTTGTAGCTCACGTAACTCTCTGAAACCAGCAAAAAAAGTCAGTTTCAATCGTTTATTATACTTGTAGTGAAGGCTGTGACTCATGAACTTGGGCAAATGCTTTTGTCTCTGACCGGGTGCCATCTCTGATCGGCCTGAATTTGAAAAGGTTTACTAAGGGCAGATGTAGATAGAATTTGGCTGAAAAGGTTAATGAATGTTGTAACTCTTTAAAGTAGTAATTAGTTGCCATTTTTATCATCATCTGCCCTGAATAACCCATTTTTATTGAGGCCGGTCAAAGATGGCACCTGGTCATAGACGAAAACATTGACTTCGTGAGACACAACCTGAACCTACTTTCATCCAAATAATATTTATTTGATAATATATGAGATGAAAGAACAAGGTCAAAACAGTGCAATTACAGTGTACAGGTTGCAATAAATAGTCTTTATTATGGAACTTCTACAGCAAGCTAAGCACCCAATTTCAGGTAAGTTGGCTCCTCGCCTTCCATGTGAGCAGTGAGGTGGCTACCCTAGCCCATAGAAGTTGACCCTCTCAATATCTGGCTGGAGCGAGGGCCGATTACAGCCCGGGGAAACTTCAAGTTACCCAGGGTGCCCCGCGCACAATACGTTTGTTATATGACGTCATAATGGCGCGAAATATTGCACCCAATCAGGGGCTGTACAGAGGTTACTCTGTAATGGTCCCCAGCTCCAGCCGATAGCCAGAGCAGTGGACTGTACAATGGTCTAGTGGTTACCCTAACACTAGCTGACGGGTCCTCCCGGACGCCTGCATTTATAGGCAACCAGCCTGCGCGCACACATGCAGACCGGAAGCCTGTAGCGGCCTTTGGCCATACCCCAAGACCAGGACAGGTGCTACCACCTGCTGTTGGACTGAAGGGTTCGGACAGACGTCCAACAGAACCGGCAATAATATAGTAACTGTTAGCCGGCCCCTAAATACTGAAGATATATAAGCTGTAATTAAATAGACTAAAGTCCATGGGTTTTGGTCTGTTGACTGGGTTCACAGGTTGAATGTCGTAGGCCAAGTGAAATGTGGCCCGAGGGTCAACTAGTGAAATAAGTCTGACGCAACAAACGCAATTAAAGTGGCATAATCACCGAGCGCATCCTACTCACAATTCTAGTACTGTTCTAGTCTACTATGTGGTTAAGTGTGAGTGGTGAGAATGCCCCTTTAAGTGAGGAGGAAAAGTGGAGATTTTAAATCAACTCAGTTGGAGATGGTGGTGGTTCAACCCTGTGGGAGTGTGTGTTTTGATTCTGAGAATCCCTGCTAAGGAAAATATGATCACCCATTTATTATACACAAGATTACATGTTTCAAGTGATTTGACTATTGTTCTTCCTTCTGTCACTATACAATCAGTGTCTAACATACAAAGGCAATATGAGCACCCACCGATGAGTTTGACTCCTATTTTGTAGGAGCCGTTGAGGGCGGTGGTCTCCATGGCCGGGAAGAAGGTGTGACGTAGATCGTCGGCGTCTTCGGCTTCCTTAATGTCCCAACTCTCCATGTCAGGGTTAGGGATCAGGCCTTTGTAGTCGTAGTACGTCTCATTGGGGAATTCCTGTAAACATCGAATGTAACCATTGTATTCATTGGGAAATTTTACAAAGACTACTGGGGGGGGGGGCCTTTGGTGGTACTTATATTGGCGAATTTCTCTAACATGAAATACTTTAGAGTCATAGCAAAAATCACCAAGTCTCATTGGATGTGTCAGTGGGGGATACCTGTAATATTCAAAGTACTAGTAACCATTATAGTCATTGCAGATCTAACTTGGGAATTCCTGTCAACATATTAGGGGAGTCTTGCAAGACCAGAAATATTGCACACTGCTTAACTGGACTAGAACCAAAAAGACCTATGCTAGGCCACTCCAAAAACATACCTCTTTCTCATCACCAAGCCATGAGAGATATGACGAGGGCGCTAATTTTTTCCTCGTTTTTTTTGCTGGGCACCAAATAGGTAGGGTAATTTAGGCTATTGATGAAAATAATTGGCATTTTAGTAATTCAAATATTAATGATCTGAAAAAAATGTGAATTTGCATGTTTACTCCAGGCCATTCATGGCACTGAACACGCTAATTTGATACCAAATATGCCAATATTTCTTCACTTTTAATCACGTCTTCCATTAAAATTTGCAAAAAAAAGAAAAATCTCCCACGGACAATGTTGGAGATGTGCGCGGTAATGAGAAACAAGTATATTAATTGGAGTGGCCTTAACAGAATAAGATCACCTTACCAAGTACTTGACGTAGACCTCGAAGACGTCGCCGGGGTTGTCGGGCCGGATGAGGACGTGGAGGGAGGAGCCGTTAGAGGGGATGTGGATGTTGTGGAAGTTGATGGACGTGCTCTGTTTGTCGTGTTCCACGAAGCACAGCTTAGCAGGCGGCACCAGATGGGGTTGTCCTGAAAGTTAGTCAATTAGGCCAAATTTAAAATAAAAGTTTGTTTCAGGTAGCATGGGATGAAAATCTAGGGTCGGTCGGTCGGATATTTTTTTTTTTTTTACGGCTCCTCTACAGTACCAAAAAACTGTAAAAACGGCGGGAAATTGACCCCAAAATTGCATGAAAAAATAGGTTCGGCCCTGTTTTGATAGGGTCGGTCAGGTGACCTGAAACAAAACTTTTTATTTGGCTTTATGTGCTCAGGAAATGTTAACCTATTGACTGCCACAAGCTTTTGGTAAAAAAAGAATTCATGTTTTTGTAAAAGTCTATTTCGTAAGGGTATTTTTTTGTTTTTGCATAATTATTATTTTTTGTCTTTATAAAAGTTTTCTTTTTGTTAGTCTTTTTTGTTCATCCTTTCATAAGTTGGCATGCATCACAACTTTTTTATTTTTCAGTTTGGGAAAAACTTTTTCTTTTTCTTGGAAAGCTTTCACGCAAAGGATACAAAATGTTTACGAAAAAAACGCAAACGAAATTTTCTTTTTACAAAAACAACATTTCTCATCTTTCCGGGCTTTTTGGCCGTGACTATTGACAGTTCGAACTGTCAATAACAGAACAAAATTCCCTTATTGACAGTTCAAACTGTCAATACCAGGATATAATTCCCTTATTGACAGTTTGAACTGTCAATAAGGGAAAAACGATTCTCTTATTGACACTTCCAAAAAGGAACTGTCAATAAGAGAATAATATCCCACTATTGACAGTGTGAACTGTCAATAAGGGAATTATATCCTGGTATTGACAGTGTGAACTGTCAATAAGGGAATTTTGTTCTGTTATTGACAGTTCAAACTGTGAATAAGCCGATTGATTTCTACTATTGACAGTTTGAACTGTCAATAGCCCGCCCACCTTGATTTAGCTATTGACAGTTCAAACTGTCAATAGTGGAAAACTTTTGTCTTATTGACAGTTCGCACTGTCAATAGTGGGATATTTTTCTCTTATTGACAGTTCAAACTGTCAATAGTGGTAAATTATAGCATTACTGACAGTTCTTCAATGAACTGTCAATAGTGGGAATTTCCTCTCTTATTGACAGTTCCTTATCCGTCACAACCCTGAGAGTGATTTTGGTGGAAAAGTCGATTTTGGTGGAAAAGTCGATTTTGGTGGAAAAGTCGATTTTGGTGGAAAAGTCGATTTTGGTGGAAAAGTCGATTTTGGTGAAAAAGTCGATTTGGTGGAAAAGTCGATTTTGGTGGAAAAGTCGATTTTGGTGGAAAAGTCGATTTTGGTGGAAAAGTCGATTTTGATGGAAAAGTCGATTTGAGTGGAAAAGTCGATTTTGGTGGTAAACCAAATTTCGGGGCAGAACCAATTTTTGGGGCAGAACCAATTTTTGGGGCAGAACCAATGTTTGGGGCAAAACCGATTTTGGCTCCGAACCGATTTTGGCTCCGAACCGATTTTGGCTCCGAACCGATTTTGGCTCCGAACCGATTTTGGCTCCAAAACGATTTTGACCGATTTTGGAGACAAAACCGATTTTGACCAATTTTGGGGACAAAACCGATTTTAACCAATTTTGGGGACAAACCCGATTTTTGGTCCAAAAACCGATTTTGGGGGCAAATCCGATTCTGGTGAATAAAAACACTTTTGCCAAAAAAAACACATTTTTTTACTCCAATGTCAGTGGGAAGTGTCAATAAGACAAAAATCTTCCACTATTGACAGTTCGCATGAGGAACTGTCAATAACAGGAATAATTTCCACTGTTGACAGTGTGAACTGTCAATAAGAGAAATATTTTCCACTATTGACAGTTTGAACTGTCAATAGCGTTTTTGTAAAAACAACCACAAAAATACTGCCCTTAGCCATATTTCTATAAAAGCAAAAAAAAAATCAAAAAAAAATCTCAAAAATCATTATCAATTTTTAATGATATGAGCAGCCTTTGGTAAAAGTATGTAGACTTGGGAGGTGTCTACGAGTTTGTCACTATGACCCAGCCCAGGCTATTACGATGGCAATAAGTTTAGGGAGTATTCATTTATTAATCACAGGGGGGGTGGTGAGATTTCGAGCGGAGGGTTGACATTTTTTTACGTCCCCCCCCCCCTCGAGAGCGCGTGGAACATATTATGCCCCCGCCTCGCCGACGGCGCTGAAAGTTTTTCGCCCACCCCCCTTTGAACTATAGTAACGTGCGGGCTTTTTTCGCTAAAAAGGGGCAAAATTTTCTACGCCCCCCTCTCAAGAAGGGTCAACATTCTAACGCCCCCCCCCCCCCTCAAGAGGGGTCGGAAATTTTTACGCCACCCCCCCCTGTAACTAATAAATGAACACTCCCTTAGGGGATGTTGGCAGATTGTAGGGTTGTTACACTGACCTTCCATCCAGATGTCCATGGGCTCAGAGTCCTTGATGACTAGCTCTGTGCCATTTTCATCCTTGAAGGATAAAGATTTAACCTTGGATTTCACGTCCTTGGCAGAGTCACTATATGTGAAGGGGTTGGGGGATTCCATAGACTGAAATAAGGCAAGAAGCAGAACTTAACATGAGTTTCGATGAGAAAAGGAAAACATTTCCTATTAATGTTTTAATGCGCTGTGTCCTCTTGTTGGTATGATCCACTTCATGCTTTTTTATCTATTTTTTCAAAAGTGATTTTTGATTAAAGTCAGAAATACCGTTATTACTTCTTAGGCGAGTTTCTCCCTGGTATCCTTTCCTTTTTTTTATGTGAAATCTATACCTCCAACTTAGATACCGTATTAAAAGAGGTAAGAAAATGCGCCTAAAATATGAATTTACTAAGAGACACCCAGTAAACTTCTCTTTATATCAAAGCATTTCTACTAATGTATTCATGAAATGTACCAACTTACAACGGAGCCAACTTTCCCCGAGCTTCCATTTAGCGCAGAGCCTGGGAAGTCGATTCCGCCGGCGCTACCTGGTTGATACAAATACAGACGTTGTGTGAATAGATTATTCTAATATAGAAATAAATGTGAGACAAATAGTTCATAAAGGAAAATTTTGCTATGCATTCTTAATATAGTCGTGTCTACTGTCAAAGTACTTTATTTCGCGCTATAAATATTTTCGCGATTTCCGCCGATTTTAAGAATCGCGAAAATAAGTACGGAGTGAATATTCATCCAATATAGTCATACAACTACTACACTGCAAAATCCGCAAATTTAAATACACGTAAAAATGCACTTTGTAGTCAATTCACGAAAATTTACAGGCGCGAAAATATGTACGTTTACAGTATTTTGTAATATGATTAGAGTGATATGGTCCAAATCAGAAAGTTGTAAAAGGGGTTTTGAATTCTCTAATGCTCGACAACAGGCCTGTGTCCACTAGGATATATCAAACTGTTTTGTCGCTTCAAAACACAACTGTTTTGTCGCTGGCAAAACATTTTTTCTCAGCACCCAAACAATCTGATTTTATATATCCTAGTGGACACAGGTCTAATTTCATACACATGTGGATACAATATTCACCATTTCATCACCACATTTTGTAAGTTTGTATTTTCAACTCACCATTGGCGCCTGCTTCCATTTTTCCAAGTTCCACTTTCATTTTAGGTGAAGAAATGCTGATATTCGTGTCGTCCCCGCTCTTAGACAAAAGCGTGTCTCCAACTCCGTCCACGGCCTTCAGTGCATTGGTCGTCGTTGACTTACGCTAAATGGAAATATTCAAACATCTTTGAATTTTACTAGCTATGCATATTGGGCAAGAGGGTCAGATAAAAAATTTAATGTAGCTAAAAAGTTTTGTTTAAATATTCTCAAAAAGTAGAAGGGGGTGGGGGTTTCTGTATGTCCTAAAACTCAAAAACTGGGGCAAGCTTATAGGCAGGTTTCTCTCAAATCTCAAAATAATTTTCTATAAGCTGAATTTTTATCCTTAAACTCACTTTCAGTTTTTTTGTTTTTTTTTGTTTTTTTTTGGGGGGGGGGGGTCGGCCTATAGGTGGGGTTTTATAGTAGAACTGTTTTGTGTAAGTTATCACTCCTCCTACCTTCATAAACAAGATGCGTTTGAGCATGATGCTTCTTTTGACCTTCATAAACATGATGCGTTTAAACATGGCATGATGCGTCTCCATCCCTTCATGAACATGATGCATTCACCATGATGCGCCCCCATCCCTTCATGAACATGATGCATTCACCATGATGCGCCCCCTTCCCTTCATGAACATGATGCATTCACCATGATGCGCCCCCTTCCCTTCATGAACATGATGCATTCACCATGATGCGCCCCCTTACCTTCATGACCATGATGCATTCACCATGATGCGCCCCCTTACCTTCATGAACATGATGCGTTTAAACATGGCATGATGCGCCCCCTTCCCTTCATGAACATGATGCATTCACCATGATTCCTCTCCTTACCTTCATTAACATGATGCGTTTGAGCATGGTGTTGAACATGATGCATTTAAGCATGGCATGATACATTTTGGCATGATGCATGTACGTACCTTCGTGAACGTGATGCGTTTGAGCATGGCATGATGCTTGGAGCATGATGTGTCTCCTTATCTTCATAAACATGATGTGTTTGAGGATGGCATGATGCATTTCAGCATGATGCCTCTCCTCACCTTCATGAACATGATGCATTTGAGCATTGCATGGTACATGATGCATTTGACAGTGGCATGATGCATCTCCTTACCTTCATGAACATGATGCGTTTCAGCATGATTCCTCTCCTTACCTTCATAAACATGATGCGTTTAAGCATGGCGTTGTACATGATGCATTTGAGCATTGCATGATGCGTCTCCCTACCTTCATGAACATGATGCATTTGAGCATGGCATGATGCATTTTGGCATGATACATTATGGCATGATGCGTCTACCTACCTTCATGAACATAATGCGCTTCGGCACAATGTGTCTCCTTACCTTCAAGAACATGATGCGTTTCGGCATGATTCCTCTCCTTACCTTCATGAACATGATGCATATGAGCATGGTGTTGAACATGATGCATTTGAGCATGGCATGATTCCTCTCCTTACCTTCATGAACATGATGCGTTTAAGCATGGCGTTGTACATGATGCATTTGAGGATGGCATGATATATTTTGGCATGAAGTGTCTCCTTACCTTCATGAACATGATGCGTTTGGGCATGGCATGATGCATTTCTGTATGATGCGTTTACCTACCTTCATGAACATGATGCGTTTAAGCATGGCATGATGCATTTTGGCATGATACATTATGGCATGATGCGTCTACCTACCTTCATGTACATAATGCGTTCTGGCATGATGTGTCTCCTTACCCTTATTAACATGATGCATTTGAGCATGGCATGATGCGTTTACTTACCTTCATGAACATGATGCGTTTGAGCAAGGCATGATACATTTTGGCATGATGCGTCTCCTTACCTTCATGAACATGATGCGTTTAAGCATGGCGTTGTACATCCTGAAGCGCTTTACGAACACCTCCATGTCGTCAGGGTGCACCTCGTCACAGATCTTGTCACTCCAGGTGTCGTTCTTTCTGTCCTCCTCCGCCAGGAACTCACACTGAGGCTCCACCCAGTCACATAGACCTGGACAAACGGGCGATCATTTTTTATTTTTTTTATTATTACTGTATTCAACGTAATAAGCACCCTCCCCCTAATAAGCGCCCCCCCCCCATTTTCAGATTTTTTCCCATATTTTTAATGTGTTCATCCGATTTGTTACTGATTTTCACACCTGTGTGTAACATGGAGAACTTCACACCCGTGCAGGTGTTAAGACCAAGCAAAGTGTGAAGTGATAGGGGTGTGTAGAAGCCTTGTAAGTTGTAGAGGCCACAGAGGTCTGTATATAACAGCCATGGGGGGCGCTTATTAGAATGATTATTTGAGGCTGATTTTTCCCCAAAAATAATCTTTTAAGCGCTTATTACGTCGAATACGGTACCATAAAACCTCTCTGATAAGCCGACCGTTTTTTGGGGATTTTAAGCTTGAATCGGCTTATAGCATGGTCTCAAAGAGGAGGGTCGGCTTGTAAGGGAGGTTTTTTATCAAGTAGATTATAGTTTAACAATGTTTAAATGGACCCAAATTCGGCCTATTATATTCTCTCAAAGTGAGGGGTTGGCTTAAGGGAGGTTGGCTTATCAAAGAGGTTTTACGGCATTATTATTATCATTATTATCAATATCTTTTTTTCTTTTTTTTTAAATATTGCATTTTATTTTTCATCTTTTATCTAGTAAATTTATTCTGGTGATGAGTCCCCAGGCTGGCAGATGGGGCAGGGTTTAATGATGAACTCACACTAAGGCTTCACCCAGTCACACAGACCTGGGGAATTGGTATTAGTATTTTATTTTATTTTATTATTTCATTTTATTTTAATTCATCATCTTATATATATATGATCATATTGAGATCATTTTAGATATTTAGATCATTGATATAGAAGGGGTCCTAGATTTGGAAGAGATGGGTCAATTATGAACTCACAACTCCACATGGTCACACACAGCAGTGTAAGGAGGTGGCAATACTTAACCAAAATCCGGCTCTAACGGCAGACATTTTCTGCCAACTATAACAGTGTATTGCACTGACGGACAGGAAAACATCCACTTATGCCAGGGTGGGGTAAAATTGTGCTTAAAAAGTTTAAAGAGAACATTTAAAGACATCTTTAAAGAAAGTAAAAGACCTGTATGAATTTTGAATTAATTTGGACTTTTGCCATTTTTGTCTTACTGCATGCAAATACGGGATAGCTCTCCCAGGTGCGCGGACAAATGTTAACAACGCAATCTTAATCTTACATCTTAAAATGCCTTAATCTTACATATTAAAATGTCTTAATCTAAGGCAGAAAGAAAAAAAGGGGGTTGGGGGCAGAGCCCCCCATTACATACTAGGCGACTAGCCTATCCTACAATTAACTGTAGTTTAAGATAGGATTAAGGTAGGTTAATATAAGATTAAGAATAATTTTAAGATAATTAAGACAATCTTAATTTTGTTAAGATTGCGCTGTCAATGTTTGTCCGTGCACCTAGGAGAGCTTTGCCATTTTTGCCTTCCTACATCCCCATGCCTCACCTGGCTCTGGGGTCCGTTCGCAGCACGGTATGACCGGCTCCTCAGTCGGTTCAGGCTCCTGTCCCGGCGGGAGGGTCGTCATGAAACCTGGCGTCTCATCTGGAATAAATAGTTAGAATAATAGTTGGAGCTAGAAAATCACATGAATGTTCCACCAATATTGCTTCATGCATTCACTGATAAAGGGCATTGTGTCCTATGAAGCACTATGCTGCCCTCAAAGGGTTAAAGTAACTTAAAGGGAGTAACAGGCGGAATAAGCTGTGATTCCGTCGGTTGGACGACATTCATCCATAAGTTTAACATTGTAGACCTTTATCGAATGGCAGAATTTTGGCCAACCGACGTTGCTGGAATATATGCTAAAAGCAGTTTTCAAAAATATAACATTAATATTTGTGTTGAAAGTGTGCGCCTTGATCTATTGGTTAATCCCCCCATTTGTAATTCACTAGCCAAATGCTATCACTTTAATCCTTGATGTATATTCCAATGTTTTATCCTAGTCAAACTCAAAAATACAATTGCTAAATTAATCACCAGTTTAAAGAAAGGAGTGCTTCTATTTATTACCAATAAAAAATAGAATAATATTGAAATAGGAAGCAATAAAAGTTTGATACCAACCTGCAGGTTTGGTAGTGGTAGTAGGTCGTTGTGTGGTTGTTGTGGTGGTGGTGGTGGGGCGGGGGGTGGTAGTAGTGGTAGTGGTGGTGGTAGATGTGGTGGTGGTAGGTAGGGGTGAGGTGGTGGTCCACCCATCCTCACTCAGCGTCACGTTGCCGACTCCGTCCACCGATACGGTGATGTTACCGAGGATGGCGGGGGTGGTGGTCGGGGTGAAGGTCGGGGGTACCGGGGTCGTCATGGTCGTCGTCACCCCTACAACAACGACAGCAGCAATGATTATATATGTTGATATATATAATGATGCAAACAACAGTGCAGTGCTTTCTGAAGTAATATTTCAGATCTATCCAACATAGGAATTTTTCAGATCTATCCAATATAGAATTTCAATCTATCTACCGCTTTATTTTACTACATAAATACTTGCCTGGCGTGGGAATAGGGGTCAAGGTATTGGCCATTGCCCTTACCATCTTTACAATTATGATGGTCAAGTGATTAAAACTAAACACTGTATTAACAAGACTGGACAGACTGGCCACATATTTTTGGTTGTGTCTTTCTAAGGGGGCCTTTTGATCAATTCTTTTATTCTAGCTGCACTGTGGTTTCTTATATGGTTTCTTTATCAACATCTTATATAAGAGTTACAAATAAGTAAAAGTCAAAAGGTGTGTAACGGTCGCGGAAAAGTCACATCTAGAGAAAGCGGGACTCGAACCCATGACCTTCAGATCAATGAGCCCGCTGCTCTACTGCTGAGCTACTTCCCCTTCCGCCTGTCGTACGTTACTGGATCGGTTTGATGTGTGGAGGGGAGTAGAAGCGCAGGATCTGACCGCTGCAGATGATTAACTTTTAAGGGTAGCCTTGCCCTTTTTCTGATTCATTGAGGCAAAAGCCCTGGAAATGTACTCAAAAGCTTTACCTAGCGGAGATGAGGTGGTGACGGTGCGGGTGGTGGGGGTGGTGGTGACGGTGGTGGTTCCAGACGATGACGTAGTCGTGATGACGATGGTCTGCGGCTCTCCGGTCGTCATGAACTCCCCACCTGGCTCCTCCTCCGGGAACGGAAGCACGTTCCCCACACAGCCTACCAAACCTGCAACAAAATTAATCATTAATTAATCAAATCTGAAAAATAATTTAAATAATATATACGTACACATTGTCATGAGCAACAGTTTCCTGGCAGTGCTAACAACCAAACTGCACTTGGTGTGCTTGAGTGAAAATCCACCGACCCCCCAAATGACCATCACCGTATGAGACTTCTTTGTTTCATTATTTTGATGGATATCTCTATGAACATAAAAAGATTTCATTGGACTTCAGTTTAATGAAGCTTATTCAACTCTTAATGCATCATGCCATTGGACATCATGATGCATGAATGCAGCCATCAAAGTAACTTGCCAGTGCTGCATTCAAGCATCATGCCGATCGGAGTAGAGATTCTCCGGGGTTGAGACATTCCCGTATGGTCGGCATGTTGCACCAATGATGACAAATGTCATCTTTTAGCGACATCCGTCCTTAAAGGGTTAACATTATGCAAATTGCAGTGGATTATAACAAACCAAATAAGAATACAAAGTTTGCTGCGTACCCCCGGCGGTGTCTGTTACTTTGTCTACGGGCGCGCCTTCCCCGACCCCCTTACACGCGTCTCCAGCGTTCCCCAGGGCGCCGGCCGCTGACACCTGGTGAGGGAACAACGTACTAACTGTCACTAAGTCACAAGACATGGTGAATAAAAACTTGTTTGGAAAGGCCATTGATGAAAAAATGATTACCTTGCCATTTATGAAAAGTTTAACAGCAAAAATTTATTCACAGTAAAAAAGCTTTTGATTAGAAGGCAGAAAATATCTAATAATACAAGTCACTGCAAGTTCATTAAACATAATTGGAATTCACTGCGAGAAATGATGTACCCTGCATTTAAGACAACCTTTCCACATCCATCAGGACATCCACTATAGGCTAGGTATATCTGAATTTGCAGCAATGTCATAACTGAAATATAGCCAAGGTAATTATCAAACCTTAAGCTTGGGGAAATGTTTCAAGTTTAAGTTTTCTTAAATGGCAAATCATTAATATACATCAATTTCTTGGATGATTAATTACACTATAATTATAACGTCTCACCTTGCTGTCTTCTGTGACCTCGTCAGAGACGCTGGTCACTCCGTTCAGCACGTCGGTCGTCAACGATAGCTGGTCAAAGTTCTGTAGGTTCCCAGAGACTTTCTCCAAGGCTCCAATCAGTTTCCCCCTCACCTTAAATATAGGGTAAATATGCAAAGTATAAGTTTCAGGATCTGAAATCTCAAACATAACTAGCTGTAATATCCTGCTCCTCTGGACTATGTCCTTGGTCACCATGATGCATGAATGCAGCCCTGGCGAGTAACTCGGCAGCGTATGGGCCAGCATGATGCATGAATAAAGTACTGGTGAGTTACAAACCAGGACTGCATTCATGCATCATGATGGCAAAGTGTTAAAATGTGACAACAAATAATCTATAATATTCTGGGCAGTAAAGCCAACTACCGGGTAACCTGCATTTTGTCACTTCCCGTATTAGTTAGTGTTCGTCAAAATGTCCAATGACGTTCTCCCTCATTTCTTGCCATTTCTGCCATAAAGAACTTTAAAGCACTATATTGCCCTCAAAGTGTCAAACTGTCCTCTAACAACAACTAATTAATTAATGATTAGAAAAGTAATTGCTAACAATGACTCACAGCGGACTTGGCCTTCTTGGCGTCGGTGCCGTTCTCTGCCGCTCCCGCAGCAGGACCGTCGAGCATGCCGCTTACCAGCCCGATGACGAGCAGCGCAGCGTTCGTGTCACCACTCGCCAACAGAGCATCGATGTTGTTCAGCATGTCAACGCCGGTAGCGTTAGAGAACATGACCTGAAGGAGAGATGGGGGGGGGGGAAAGAAATAGTGTACGATTAATGCAGATGGTACCGTAAATTCTCGCGTATAAGCCTAACTCTCGTATAAGCCGCACCCTGACTTTGGGCCGATCCTATAAGCCGCATCAGCAATCTGACTATGGTGACTTTTAGTACTGTACCATAATAACAAAAACTCGCGTATAAGCCGCACCCCCACTGTGTGCCGATCCTATAACCCGCACCAGCGATCTGACTCTCGTACTAGCCGCAGCTTCTACGCGAGAATTTACGGTAGTGATTTTAATTTTATTGGAAATTTATCTCATAGATCTTAATCTTATGTTAATTTCAACCCAAGTCTATTCAAGGTATTAATTGAAGTCATGCATATATTCTAGGAGATTTCATTTTAAAATAAGCCATTGAGCCATTGAGAAATGTGAACTTAATATATCGAGTGAATATATCAACGAGGGCTGTCGACCCAATATTGTACCCAAAAAACTTCTAATCATCGGTTTCAATAAAAGATACTTAAACTTGAATTTAGAATTTTAGGTGAAAATAGCATTTTACATAATTTTGAGTACTAGTTGAAAAATAGTAGTAACCACAAAGTATTAAGAGTGAACTCAAATTTCTCTTTTGAAAATAATGCTTCTTATGTTCTTATAGCATCAAATTTGATTCATTTACACTAAACTTGATGAATTTTGTCACTAATAATATTATAGTGATAGGAATGGCCAAAGCCTTATGATGCAGAACGAATTGTGCAACTATCGGGCAATACAAATTTACTGAATGATACATTTTGTCGGGCATAACTTCCATTGGGGAAGTTATTCCCATATTAGTGACATACCAGTGCCACCTAGTGCCTCCCACCGGCACCAGCCGTGGAACTCTTCTCCAGGGGAGGGGAGGTACCAGCAGCAAGCAAGCAGGCAGCAAGGCCAGCAGCAGGCCAGCAGAGACTTTGATTTTTTCGGTCAAGAATTCGGTCAAAATGACGGTCTGCTTTTGCGGAACGGAGTACCATGGCAACAGGAACTCCTGCCCCAAATGCAATGCCCCAAACCCGGACAAGGGAACTCCCAGGAAGGTGTTGCAGGGACAGGACCAGCCTGCACCGGCACAGGACGACCATGGCGGCTCCCAGGGCCGGCAGGAGACCGGCCAGGGCAGCTCTACCTCGCCGGCACCCCCGGGCGGTACACCCCGCCAACACAGCGCGGAGGCCGCGGAGTACACTGCGGCCCGGGAGGTAGAGCTCCAGCAAGCTTTAGACCGGATCGAAGCGTTGACAATCAAGGAGAAGGCCAGGGAAGAGGACCTTAAGAGGACCCAAAGATTAAAAGAGGCCGAGATGGAGTTGGCGGGACTCAGGGCAAGTAATAACCGGGTAGAAAGAGATACGAACCTGGCAGAGGCCGCATTCCGCGGCATTGTTGGTACCATGCAAGGCGAGAGTAAGGGAGACGATTTGCGGCGGCCTACAGACGCCCGCGGAACAGCCTTATACTACGCGGACCAGGGCACCAGCGGCCACAAACTGCCGGCGATACCCGGGGAAGACGCGGACCGAGCCTTTTCGTCTCTGTCCGCGAGGACACAGCTCGGCGCGCATGCGCGAACCAAGATGGCGGATCATAACATCCGCCCAGACGAAAACAGAGAGGAGGGGGTCGCTTTTTCGCAGTTTTTGGCCGAACGGAGGCGAATTAAGTCTCAAAACCTGTCGCAAATGAAAGAGCAGGGTCGTTTACCCCCCTCCCACCCCTCAAAGCCGTCGCAAATGTCGCAGGAAAGTTGGTTGGGAGACTTTTGTGCGACCCTCGGCGAGCAGGGACAGCCTCCACATACCTCGGCGGCGACTTCGTCTATGATCACGGGTGGTGCGCTTCATCCCGGGGTGCCGGGAGGCTCCACGCTTCATCACGGACACCCGGGGAGCTTCACGCTTCATCATGGTACAGGTCAGTCTGGCAGTTTTAACCAGTCAGGGGGTGTGTGTAGGTCTGCTGGAGCCACAACATCCTCTCAACTGTCTGATCCTACCAATGAGGGGAAGCAGGGACACACCCTACAGCAACAGGGGCAGCATCAGCAGCAGCAGCAGCAACAGCAGGAGGATGCAGACCCCTCCTATGCAGAATTTCTGCTGTGGAGACAGCAGCAACAGTGGGCTGGGTTGGCAGGGGATGTGACCCCTTCTGCCCAGTCTACTCAACAAACACTACAGCAACATCTACAGCAACAGCGGGGCCAACACGGGTCCAACCGGCATCAACAGCAGCAATCCTACACTTCAGGCCAACCCCTCTCCGCGACACCCCCGCCAGGTTTCTCTAGTCTGCCATCGGCAGGTGGGCTAGGCATAAATCTGGGGGCGAGCCACACCCTGCACACCGGGCTAGCTACGGCAGGGTTGGGCTTCGGCAGCATGGGCCTACAGTCGGGTGATGTTGATGGCCTCTTCAGAAACGTCGCGTCAGGTAAGTCAGCTGTGGAGGGTGATATCCTGGCCTCTCTACATGCAGCTAATGAGGCTAGCATGAGAAAAAGGTCCAAGCTGTGGATCAGGCCAGACTATCACCTCCCAGCTGACAAAGACTTCAGCGAAATGTCTTATAGGGAGTTAATTTACGGGATGATCAATGTCACGCAGGCCCTGATCATAGCCGATCATCCCGACTTGAGCCCCTTGTCATACCTAGATCACATGAAATTCATCGCCCTGAAGGAGATAAAACCCACCTATTGCATGAAGGCCATATGCCAGTATGATAGAGAGGTGACCGACAAGGTGCTGAAAAAGCAGATCCCCAAGTTTGCCGCGGCCGACCACGGCGCGATGGCAAACAACATGGGTATGGACAAAACTCTGGCCTACGTGAAAATGCAACAGGAGATGGCAAAGCAGATGTCTCTTCTGAACAAGGCCCCGGGCAAGCCACCAGCTAGGCCGTCAAGTCAGGGAAAATTCCGGATCGATTGCCCTGACCACCTGTGCAAGCGATTCAACTTTACGGCGTGCGATTGGCCGTTATGCAGGAAGCAACACTCGTGTGCGGTCTGCGGTGGCCCGCACGGGGCTCGGGGATGCGCACACAATCCCTACAACCAAGGGGGGCAGCCTCAGAGCCAGGGTAGCTTCCAGGGTCAGCAGCAGCCATACTATGGCCAGCAAACCCAGAACTACGGCCAACAGGGGGGCCAACAGCGTAACGCGTGAGGCACGGACGAGCACGACTCCGCGGACTATGAAGCGGATGTCGGCACCTCATGTATGGAAGACATTCACTCTCATACATGTGAAGAGCTAATATGCACAAGTAGTATAGATGCCCTCCTAGACATTTATAAAGGTTATATCCCTCTATGGGACATTAGCTGCAGACACAGAGTTCAGGGGGTCGTGTCGCAGTTGAAGCCAGCAGGCTGGAGGGACATGTTGTTGGGGCATGGTGTCATAGATGAGGATTGTCACTTTATATTAGATGGTGTCCTACATGGGTTCAAGATGGTGGACCCCCATGCACGGGTAGACAGTTATGAGGTAAAAAACTATTCGTCAGCTTCGGTAGATAATTTTGACTTTATTGATAAGCTCTTGAAAGAGGAGCTGGGCTGCGGGAAACTCAGCGTGTCGCGAGAGAAGCCGACATGTGTGCACGCCTTGGGTGCTGTTCCCAAGGCTACCGGGGGTTTCAGGCCCATCACCGATGCAAGCAGGCCCGACGGACTGTCCATTAATTCCCATATGTCCGCCACTTTTCAACACTTCAAATTTGCTAGACTAGACGACGTGTGCGAGGTTCTCCGTCCGTCGTACTACATGGCGGTGACTGATATTGCTTCGGCGTACCGCTCGGTACTCATCAGACCCGAGGACCGGAATTATCAGGGTTTGAAGTGGAAGTTGGACGGGTCTGACACTTACATGGTGGACAATTGTATTTGTTTTGGCACAAGAGCAGCTCCTTTTATTTTTAATAGACTCACGGATGCCGTTACCAGGTACATGCGCCGTCAGGGCCACATGTGTTTCAATTACCTGGATGATTTCCTATTATTAGCCGCTAGCGAGAGGCAATGCACGGTATCCCAACGTGTCCTCCATGAGCTACTCAGGCAATTAGGATTTTACATAGCTTACAAGAAGGTGTCTTCCCCGTCAAGGATACAGCGTTACTTGGGCATAGAAATAGACAGTATCGATATGAAACTGAGACTGCCGGGGGATAAGCTGCAAAGGTTGGAGCAAGAGCTATCGTTTTTTCACGGTCGCCGTCAGGCAACGCGAAAGCAACTGCAAAAACTGTGTGGCATTCTGTCTCATTGTTCGTCTGTCGTTAAAGGCGGCAGGACATTCTCTCAGCGGGTGATCAAGATGCTGAGTGGTTTTCCAGCGAACAAGAGGTACATAACTCTAAGTAAAGGGTTCAAGAAAGACTTGGTATGGTGGCAGGGCTTCTCCAGATGGTTCAACGGGGAGGCTCGCATCATCGACCCAGATAGCAAGAAGGAGTTAACTCTAGCTATGGATGCCTCAGGCAGAGGCTATGGGGTCGTGTTCGAACAAGACTGGCTCGCGGGTGCCTGGGAAGGTCCTCTTAGTAGCAGGGAGGACAGGCACGGCCACTTTTGTTCCGAGCCGGACATGAAGATCCCCGCGAATATTAATATACAGGAGTTCTACCCTCTTATAGAAGCTCTGTGGAGATGGGGCCCCTCCATGACAGACAGCAGAGTAGTTGTGTTCTCAGATAACACACAGGTGGTTTCCGCGATTAACACGGGCCGTAGCGAGAATGACACAACGATGATAATCCTTAGAAGGGTCTTTTGGCTATCTGTCATTTATAATTGTCATATCACAGCAACTCATATTCCGGGCCGCGTTAATGTGGTCGCAGACGCCCTATCCAGATTGTTATTCGATAACAGCAAATTCCCTGATTCCCTGTGTTGCAGGGGCAAACCAGAGATGCATGCTCCTGGACCGGATGGCGGCAGAGGCGAGAGCCCACGTCTGGTCCCCCGCCACCTGGCGCACCAAAGCCTCACAGTGGAAGCGCTTCATAACATTCTGCACCTGGCTCGGGGTCAAGGTGCTACCAACGGATAGCCGTACCATGTCACGCTACATAATGTTTCTCTCGGACAGCCTCAAATTTAGCACTATAGACAATTACGTTAGCGGTGTCATCAGTCTGAACAAATATTTTGGGTACGATGTGCAATTTATTAGGCAGGACTTTGCCTTTAGTGCAACGCTGAGGGGACTCCGCCGGATGCTGGGCGACCCGACACCGACCAGGGTGACGGTCACGGTGTCCGATCTACTCGCCATGTACCGCCTAGTAAACTTCAAAAATCATAATGACTGTGTAATGTGGGCTTGTCTGGTCACCAGCTTTCGCTCGTTACTGCGGAAGAGCAACCTCGTACCAGCGACCTTCAAGGACACAACCGGCCACTTCATGCGACGAAGCTCGGTCAGGTTTTACCCCTGGGGGGTGATGCTGCGCATTAGCAGTTCAAAGACTATACAGTTTGGCCAGCGGGAGCACCTGGTGCCCATCACCTACACCACCGACTCTCCACTGTGCGCCGCCTCCTTGTTAAGGCGTCACCTCTCGGATTCTCCGGCTGACCCCTCCGCTCCCCTCTTCCTGGTTAGGAGAGGCTCCGACCAAGTACCGCTGACGTACCCCCCGTTGCTCAAGTTCCTCAAGGGGCTGATTGTGGGCATCGGGATGAACCCGGAACGTGCGGGGGTACACAGCATGCGGAGAGCGGGGGCGGCTTTCTTCCACCAGTCGGGCATCCCCCTGGAGGACATAAGGCAGGTGGGCGACTGGGCCTCCCTAACCGCACTCATATACCTCGCCAAGCCAATGTCGGCGAGGATAGCCATGGACAGGAAGATTACAGATGCGCTTATCGCGGCAAGCAACTACTAAGACTTAGACATCTACCCCCCTCTCTTACAACTTCACTCCAGTTTGGGTGTGCCGGGTCACGGTTGTGACAAACGGTTAAGCGCCAATGCCCCTCGTCGTTAACCTTTAACCTAAACTGTAGTCAACGGTAATGTCGGGCATAACTTCCATTGGGGAAGTTATTCCCATATTAGTGACATACCAGTGCCACCTAGTGCCTCCCACCGGCACCAGCCGTGGAACTCTTCTCCAGGGGAGGGGAGGTACCAGCAGCAAGCAAGCAGGCAGCAAGGCCAGCAGCAGGCCAGCAGAGACTTTGATTTTTTTTTTTCCTTTTTGTTATTTCTAATAAATAGGCCGGGTCACGGTTGTGACAAACGGTTAAGCGCCAATGCCCCTCGTCGTTAACCTTTAACCTAAACTGTAGTCAACGGTAATAACAATAAAAGGCAGAACCAAAGATAAATTCAAGAATAAAGAAATAGGAAATTTAAAAATAAATTCTTACTCGGATCGTCTTAGAATCTGTGGCGACCCGGTCATCCTTAGTCACGATGAGTTCAAAGTTCATGGAGTCGTTCTTGTAGAGTAGGTCGGCCAGGAAGACCACCTCCCAGCCCAGCACCCATACCCGGTCTACCATGCTGAAAGGTAGGGAGTGGTCATTTATTAATTACAGAGGGGGGTGGGTGGTGAGATTTTACGCGGAGGGGCGAAAAATTGTATGGTTTTATTGAAATTTGCCACCCCCTTGAACTATAGTAACGGGCTGCCTTTTTTTTTGTTAAAAAAGGGCTTAAATTTTTACGCCCCCCCCCCCTCAAGAAGGGTCAGAATTTTTTTCGCCCCCGAGTCAGGAGGGATTGGAAATTTTTACGCCCCCCCCCAATCCCACTACTCCTCTGTAATTAATGAATGAACACTCCCTCAGTACTTTGTGTGAGACAAAAACATAGATTTCTCTAAAAATTAGTCAGAATGTTCACAAATTAGATATTTGACTTCCCATCTATTCCATTCCCTCTAATTCCCTCCGATTTTGCTCTAATTAGATTTCGTTGACCAGTACATGGTCATTTTGGAAAAGAAGAGTGCACGCTTTTATTCCCCCCCCATTGACAATACACTAGAAAAGCCCGTTCTTTTGGATCCCTTTGGGACCTATCAACACCCATTAATGGCATTTAATTGACTTCTATTCTCTAAATATCATACTTTTACAGTGTTTAAAAATACATTTAAATAAGATTTAATATTTAAAGAAAAATTGGATATACCCACTTGAAGCACTCGTTGTCGTAGATAGCACAGTTATCCATCGTGTTGTTGTAAATCTTCCTCGAGTCGAGTAGCTTGTCCTGGAGCGTCTTGGTCTGCCAGTCGTCCTTGAGTCGGTCTGGGTAGCAGAATATGTGAGCGTTCATACCGGTGCGATTCCCAGTGACGACCACATCGGGGTCGTGGGAGGGCTCGGCACTCAGGTTAATGACGTTAAACTTGGGGATATCCTGGTGTTTGTCCCCCTTAAGGGCAGCCACCAGCGGCGTCTTCTTGACCTTCAGATGGAAGTCGGCAGTGGCCGTCATGGCCGTTAGCTCCTTTCCGGATAAATCTAACGGCAGGTAGTCATCGGGAACTGGGACGGCGTGTGAGTGTGCTGCCAGCTGCTGAGCGATCTTATCCTCAATCTCCTTCTTAGCCTTGGCGAGGTTTTCCCGTACGATGGCATCCTCGGCGGTCTCGGTATCGGCAGCGATGGTGACCTCGCTGGCTACTTCCCGGCGCACTCTCCCGGTGGTGGGGTCGACCAGGAGGCGCACGGTGGCTACAATGTGGTAGGAGCCGTACCACAGGGTGAGGGGCGGGATGACGAGCTCCGGCTCGCGGCTCCCCACACGACACACCCCCAGCTCCGGCCTCCAGCCGCCCTGGTCTGTGTGCCATAAGGTGTCCCAGCTGTAGTCATACTTAGGGGTCTCCTTCAACCCACTGCAGCTTAAATCTACCTCAAGCCCCATCTTGATCTCCTGTGACCTGAAGGCTTCGTACGGTTCAGCTTCGGACGTTGGTGTGGTCGTGGAGGCCTTCATACCCTCACATTGTACGGGGTTCTTGCTGGCTACCGCTCTAACCGGGGGACAGGACCATGTTTCTGCGTGACCAAACGAATTAGACGCCATCACTTTGATGGTGTATACGCCGGTCACATTGATCTTGTGCCTGACTACGAGCTTGTCGTTTGGCGCTCTTGTTGGTGCTACAGTAGTGGTGGTAGTGGTGGTGGTGGTCGGGGTAGGGGCTGGCAGACCGGTGGATGTCACCCCGGCTGTCGTCATGGTAACATTCAACGTACCATTTTCTGCTGCTGCGTCAGCGACGGGGGTTGTGACCACGAAGGCGTCATTTTGAGTCGGTACGATCACCGTGGTGACGGCTCCAGCGGGGTCGGGATCGGCGTTCCTCTTTCTCCGTGACAGCTGTACCTCGGACCCGTTCCCCGTTATCAGCACGCCCATGTCGGCGGTGGTGTAGTAGGTGTAGGGCGTTGTCGTCTCCATATTGGTACCTCCGGTAGCGTCTGTCCCTGTGGCCGGTTGGATCACAACATCCTGCCGGTTTATATCTCCAATCATGTCGTGCTCGGACGTGTAGTCAGCGGGGATGCTGACCCGGATGATGGTCCCATCTCCCGTGCTGATCTCATACAGAACCGGTGACCCTTTCGGACAATCTACGACTATTTCGAATTCCTCCCCGACAGCGACTACCTCTGATTTAGTCGATAAGTCGACGTAAGTGATGTTCTCGCCGACTTGCAACAAGGCTGAGGTTGTTGTCCAGCTGATATTGTTACTCACATTGACAAACACATTGTAGATGCCATATTTGGGGTAGACATAAGAATACATAGCCGGGCTGTTGTCGTTGCGGATTTCCCCGATTTCTCCACTGCCTTTTTCTCCGTTCCCAAAGTCAAAGTCCACGCGTACAGGCATCCCTGGGAGGACTCCGTAATCAACCTCGAACATAAACTCTGCCGGATCACCGAGGAATGTGACATTCTTAACGGAAACCTTAGCATTATAAACATCCCTTTCAATTGATACAAGTTGCATAGCCTCGGTGTAACTAACATCGTTGGCCACCGATATCTTGATCATGTATTTCCCGAGGGTGCTATAGGAGTGGTTTCTGCTGATCATGATGGGCCCGTTCTGATAGCCGGTCGGGTAGTACAGGTACTCGTCATGGGCCGCATCGTCTCCATACTCAATGTGCACGTGGATGTGGTCTCCACCTGTTATCTTGAACAGCAGAGGGATGTGGGTGTCTATCTCCGTGTGGATGGTCGAGGCGTCGACCGATGCGCTGACGATCTTCTCCTGCAGATTCACGACTCGTTGCCGCAGGACTTGGTTCTCTCTCGTCAACTGGAGGAGGTACTCTCCGCTCCCGACGAACGCCGGTCCGAGAACGGTGATCTCCGAGTCTTTGAGCTGGATGTTATTGTCGACGACATCAAGCGAATTCACTTCAACGTCTAACAGTGCATGATGACTAGGGGCTCCGGAGAAGGGAACAATTATCGGGGTTCCGAGAACATTGGTTTGGTAGTCGATGGTCTTGTTGGTTGATGAGGTGACGGCTTTGTTGGCGTTGGTGCCGTTCTTGTTGCTGCAGGTCATGGACACGTTGTACAGCCCCACAGTGCTGTAGGTGTGGGAGTGCTGCATGCCGTGTACCAGCCGGCCCGTCAGACCAGCGAACGTCTCCACCGTCCCGTCCCCCAACTCTAAGACACAGCTCATTGGCTGGTTACTGATGGCCACCGCCTCCACCGTCACCTCCCGCGGGTTGGACCCCACACTCGGCTGCACCTTCACCATCTCCGGTTTCACTCCTTTGTCAAAACACTCAATCTTAATGGTCTCCCCGAGCGACTGGCTCCTGCGGCGGGTGACGGCTGTGATGTTGACGGTGTATTCTCCAGCCGCGGCCCAGGCATGGCCGACCTTGGTGTCCTTGGTGATGAGTTTCGTGCCGTCAGCGAAGTCGATGTGGAAGGTGGGGTCCTCTACGGTGTCGGTGCGGAGGGAGAAGACGACCGTCTCCCCCGGGCAGGTGTACGGGTGTACGGTGGGCAGCGCCTTCTGGTACTGCAGGTTGATGGGGTAGTCCCTCGCCACCTGGGGAGCACGACAGAAGCAATGTGTATCTTATGTATGAGTCACCTGGGGGAGCATGACAGAAGCAATGTGTATCTTATATATAATGATGAGTCACCTAGGGGAGCACGACAGAAGCAATGTGTATCTTACATGTAATGATGAGTCACCTGAGGGGGGCACGACAGAGGCAATGTGTATCTATACATGATGGATCACCTGGGGGAGCACGTCAGAAACAATGTGTTTCTAATATGTAATGATGAGTCACCGGGGGACGCACAACAGAAGCAAAGTGTATCTTACATTAATGATGGGTCACCTAGGGCAGACAGGACAGAAGCAATGTATATCTTGTAACCATTAGTCACCTAACAGAGGCTCAACTGAGGCAATGGCTATCTTACATGTAATGATGAGTCACCTAGGGTAGGCACGACAGAAGCAAAGTGTATCTTACATGTAGTAATAAGTCACCTGGGGGAGCATGACAGAAACAATGTGTATCTTATATGTAATGAAGGGTCACCTGTGGGAGGCACAACAGAAACAATGCGTATCTTATATGTAATGATGGGGGGAGACACGACAGAAGCAAATTGTATCTTATATCTAATGAAGAGTCACCTAGGGTAGGCACGACAGAAGCAATGTGGATCTTATATGTCATGAAGAGTCACCTGGGGGAGGCAAGACAGACACAATATTTTCTTACATGTAATGATGAATAAAGTGGAGGGATAACAGAAGCAATGCCAATATGGATTATATATCTGATGAAGTGTCACCTGGGGGAGGCATGACAGAAATAATGTGTATCTTATATGTAATGATGAATAACGTGGGGGGAGACACAACAGAAGCAAACTGTATCTTATATGTAATGATGAGTCACCTGGGGGAGGCACGACAGAAGCAAACTGTATCTTATATGTAATGATGAGTCACCTGGGGGAGGCACGACAGAAGCAAACTGTATCTTATATGTAATGATGAGTCACCTGGGGGAGGCACGACAGAAGCAAACTGTATCTTATATGTAATGATGAGTCACCTGGGGGAGGCACGACAGAAGCAAATTGTATCTTATATGTAATGATGAGTCACCTGGGGGAGGCATGACAGAAGCAAAAGTAACTTACATGTAAAGGATGCGTCTTCTGTGGGAGGCACGACAGATGCAAATTATATTACCTCTTTTTTTAAAGCAAAGATCAGAGTATATAATTCCTCGCACGAGTCAAATGGGGGGGGGGGGGGAGAAAAGTGACTTGACTTGTGAAATATCCTTCATGGATACTTCACAGATGTGACCACAATCTGGCTCATTATATAGTCAAACCGTGTAACTCATTCGATTAGCATTAAATTTTTAACTAACAGATTCTTAGAAGTTGTGACTAAAGTAGTAACCCCTCCGTACAACAAATATAAAATCAGTCTTTGCGAAAACATTTTCACCATGAAGGACATTCTGTCCTGCTGCTTGCAAACTTTGCAGGACCGAATAGATTTTCGCAGGACCGGATAAACAAAATCTAAGCTTTTTGGATGAATGCTATTTCTAAACAGAAGGTAATATGAAAAAATATTGGTATGTACTCCAGCCCTTGTAATTTGAGTTCTAGTTGGAATATTTGAAAAATTCTTTCAGTTTTAAAGGGCCCAAAGTGTGCAGGACATCTGGTCCGGCAGCACCAGCCAATCTGTCGGACCAGAGGCATTTTGGCCGGACATTGCCACTGTCCGGCATGTTTTGGCAAAGACTGTAAAATCACTATCTTATATGACTTTTTTTTTTTCACTTTTCTTGGCCCTGCCAGCAATTTCGCAATTTCGCAATTTTTCTTTTCTGTCGACCCCGAAAGATTCTTGCTGTCAGCTGTCAACATTAGCCGAGGAGGTTCACCAAACGTTTTTTTTCTTTGGTTGACTGCAAAAGAAAACCACTATTCTGAGAAATTGCTTGAACGGCCCAGAAAAGTGAGAAAAAAAATCATATAAAATAGTGATTTTTTTGGGGGGTAAGCCTTGACGGCCACCGTAGTACACAGTAAACACATGTAGCAGGACGTACCTGGGGACTGGTGAGGAACACCTGCCAGCAGGCAGAGACAGCGGTGGACGCGGCCAGGAACTGCTGAATGTCGTCTGCGTTGTAACACAGACACTGGGAGTCCTTGAGCAGCGCGAGCTGCTTGTGACGGATGAAGCACATGCTGCGGCAGTTCTTCTCCGCCGTGGCCGTCGTGCCGTCCGTGTCCACCGGCTGAGCTGGTTCCAGGGTCTGGGGGGCCTCCGTCCTGCAGCCTCTCCTGAAGGTACTGGCAGCTGGAATAGGACATAGCAATATGAGGTACTGGCAGCTGGAATAGCACATAAAAATATGAGGTACCCACAGCTGGAATAGGACATAGAGTGTTTATTTATTTAAAGGCATGCAAATTTTAATGAGATTGTTTTCATACCTCATTGAAAACGGCCAGATTGTGTTGAAATGGGGGCATTGAATACTGCGCTTCCAGCATTGTAGATCTCATATCTCAAAAAAGTTATAAGCTTTTTAAAGGTGTATTGAGGTATTGGCAGCTGGAATAGGACATAGCAATATGAGGTACCGGCAGCTGGAATAGGACAGAGCAATATGAGGTACCGGCAGCTGGAATAGGACAGAGCAATATGAGGTACTGGCAGCTGGAATAGGACATAGCAATATGAGGTACCGGCAGCTGGAATAGGACAGAGCAATATGAGGTACTGGCAGCTGGAATAGGACATAGCAATATGAGGTACTGGCAGCTGGAATAGGACATAGCAATATGAGGTACTGGCACCTGGAATAGGACATAGCTATATGAGGTACCGGCAGCTGGAATAGGACATAGCAATATGAGGTACCCACAGCTGGAATAGGACATAGCAATATGAGGTACTGGCAGCTGGAATAGGACATAGCAATATGAGGCCCTGGCAGCTGGAATAGGACATAGCAATATGAGGTACCCACAGCTGGAATAGGACATAGCAATATGAGGTACTGACAGCTGGAATAGGACATAGCAATATGAGGTACTGGCAGCTGGAATAGGACATAGCAATATGAGGTACCGGCAGCTGGAATAGGACATAGCAATATAAGGTACCCACAGCTGGAATAGGACATAGCAATGAGGTACCGGCAGCTGGAATAGGACATAGCATTATGAGGTACTGATGGCTGGAATAGGACATAGCAATGGAAGGTACTGACAGCTGGAAAAGGACATAGCAATATAAGGTACCGGCAGCTGGAATAGGACATAGCAATATGAGGTCCTGACAGCTGGAATAGGACATAGCAATATGAGGTCCTGGCAGCTGGAATAGGACATAGCAATATAAAGGTGTTTGTAGACAACTGGAATAGGACAGACCTGTATAGGACCTATAGCATATTGGACGATAAATTCTGCTAGCATTCATCTTAAAATCCTACTAATTTGAAACATACTCACAGGAAGGAATACAATATGTGTAAAATACAGAAAAAGTTGCTTTTTTTAAAATAAAATGTGTCATTTGTGAAGGTTAAAGCTTGACCGTCATGGTTGAAGTGAGGCCAAAAGGACATTTGGATTTAGTTCAGTTTTGATTCATAAAAGGGCTCTTAAGGGCTGGGAGCTCTGCTCTTACAGGCACAAGATAGGGTGAATATGTTGGAGCTGGACAATGCTCATGGTCCCTTGTCCAAACACTGCTGCCCTCTGGTGGAACTTTTATTTTAGTCTATGTTTGGAAAATGCTGAACTTATTCCCTGACGGCCCAGCTTTAAGAAATGGTATGGTCTAAGGGAAATGGTACATCTTTATGGACATTACCCTGTGTGAGTAGTATACGGAAAGTGGTGTTTTAGCCTGGGGCAACTATTCCCCTGATTGAATGCTGTTTTGGAAATAAACGATTAGTATAGGGTATATTCACCCAAAGACGGACACACACCCTAAGTCGCACACTTTTAGGCCTGTATTATCATAGCAATGCATGTATTTATGTATGTGTATGAATAGGAAAGTAAAATTCAAGTGTTTTTCTTGAAGATAAAAGTAGAACCAAACATCCACACATATCATATTCATATGAAATGACACCGTAAACTTGCCCTGTTTTGTATTGAAGGGCTGGTGGGCAATCTCTAGATTCATGTGGTACCCTATGTTGGACATCATTGTTATCATGTTATATTATGAGGAGTATGAATGCATGAGCTGTCTATAAAAGACATAGGCGATTAGGCATATATATTCAGGATTTTATAATATAAAATACATAGGAATAACTACCAGAAATAACTATATGAAACCATTTAAAAGAGGTGCTCCAATTTCACCTAAAGTCGGACAACAATTTCCAATTGGTTTTCTTCATCCTACAGATAATGGAGCAATCAGATTAATGACCATATTACTATACATATTAGATATCATTTATCTTATCTGGCATTCTACCATGAAAAAATGGAAATGTGCTGATCCATGATTAAGTGAGAAAATATACTTTTCTGGTATAAGTTAGGTTCAAGGTAGTTAAGCACATGTTTCCTATGGAAATATCTTATATATCTTGAATGAGAATCGTACCTTAGGACTATTAGATCATGCCTGTCGAATTAATCAGGTGCATTACCCTTTATTTCCCTACAAAAACAAAAGAAAACTAAAGTGAACGACTTCAGGTGAAATCAGCCTTTCTAATTATCAGTTTTTGAGAGATAATATTTAGCTGAAAAATACTTTAGAACTCTTATTTTATACATAGGTCATGAAGTATGAAGACTCCCCTATCCATAGGTATTACATAACCAATTGTAAGTGAAATAGGGCCTTGTCTATACTCAATGGTAAAAGGGTTGCATTAGCAGTGACAACGAGCGTCCGAAAGTGGTGAATCTTCCCTATGGCTGGATTTCCTACAGATATGCTACTTATACTGGTACCTCATCGGGGAGTGGTCATTTTTTAATAACAGGTAAGGGTTTCTTTTGGGCGGGGGGTAGTTCAAAATTATTTTAATGATTTCTTTTCGGTACCGGTGTTGGCAGTGATAAATTTGAACTCCAACTGGGGGTATGGAAGAAATTGCCCTCCTCATGGGGGGCATAGTGAAATATTTTCTAGGCGATCGCCCAAAAATCTACCAGCAGCCCCTTTGTTGTTTGAAAATGCCCACTCCTTAAGATAAAGGATACAAGACGACCAGGAAGTGCTGAGTACAAAGTGGTGCCATCCATCCCCCTGATCTCCGCGCGGTACAACCACGGGGTATCAATAATGTACACCTGTGCGTCTTATACGGCACTCTAAGGACCCCCCTCCACCCCTTAGGCCAAAAAAACAGAAGGTTTGTTTCGGGTAACATGTTAGGAAAGTCTAGAGTCGGTAGGTCGGATTTATTCTTTATTTTTTATCAAATACGGCTGTGCCATTGGTTTAACCAAGGAAGGCCGTATTTAACACCCCCCGTGAAATAACCCTCGCCCGTATTTCACGGCCCTGTGACGTCATCAAAATGGCGGTTTGTTTACATTTGAATGGGGTAGGAAAAAGCTATTTTAAGCCCTCCACCCCCCTATAGGCCCTAATACTTTTTTTGAATCGGAAAACATAAAAAATAAACACAAAGGAACACTCGTTTCAGTCTTTTGACTGGGTTATTTCACTTGTTGTAGGTACCACGGGTAGTTTGAAGAAACCCTTCCCTGAACAAAATTGTTATACTGGTTAGGAAGCTGATAAAGAATGCTGAAGAATGATGGTAACTATGTTAAGATCCGCTCTGTAGTTAATTTTATATGAATTTTCGAAAAATAAAAGTTTCAGCCATTTAGCATATTTCATTTTCAATAGCCAATGAGCCAATTTCAGAGTGATATTACACTTATTTTGATGATAATTCGCAGTTGAAAAATGATATTTCCCAATCAACTATATATGGACATTGCATAAATATCTTCAGAATATGTTCAGACATATTTGTATTGAAATAGTGTACCCTCTAACATGGCAGAAATACCAATCCCTTGCCACTGAAAATGGCCATTCTGCCATTTTGACCCCATTCCTAGTTCAAGGAATACATACTTGAGGACTTTGCTATTACATGTAATGTATCTTCATGTTATATAGAGCATGAATAATTTTTCTCAGATCATTTCCTATGTGTATCTTTTGAGTCATATTCATTTAAAAATGGCAAGATCACTAATATGTACGTTTGTCACAAATGCTATACTGCAAATGGTGCCATAGATTGTTAACTAGCAGTCCAATCCCCCTGTAATTCGAAACACATACTACCCGTGACATGTCAACATCAATACCATAGTAAAATATTTTGGAAATTAACTTTATTTTTTTTAAGCTTACCAGTATGCTATATAGGATTTGTATGGAAAAATAACTATGATTTAATTTTGCCACTGCACCATCCATAGGATTGCTTAGCTCTCTTCACATGGTTGTAATAACTATTTTAAACTTCAGTGTGAGGGGCGGGACGAACATTTTTTTTCAAAAATAATATGTTTTTTAACCTTATATTTTCTATTAGATCCTACAAAAGTAATAATTTTTAATAATTTTTGTTCGTCCCGGGGACCACAGTGAAGCCTGATGTGTATCCTAATCAATGGTGCTGGTATATTTCATGTGCAATGTATGGTGCAATAGGAAATCCAGTTTATATGACAGAGAGTCAAATCAGCAGCAGGAAAACAGGTGACAAAACCTGTAATTTGACCCAAAGTGACCCCCAGTGAAGACCCATTTGCACATGTATAGCAAGCACAACCTACTTAATACCAATGATATTTCAGACTAGCAGATCCATATCTTTCTATTGAGGGGTTTGAGATTTCTGTGCATTAATTTTCCTTGTCTCTGGAGGCTTGTAAAGATTGACATTTTTTCTCTGAGGATCGGCGATTTCGCAGCTATGACTCGCTTATGCGCGGTACCTACTTGTTGCATGTCAGGCCGCATTTCACTCGGCCTGCGGCCTCGTGAAATACGGCCTGACATGCAACTCGTGAAATAACCCAGTCAAAAGACTAAAACTCGTAAACCTTTGTTTATTTATTTTTTGGAAATACAAGATCTCCTATGCTTAAGCATTGGAAGGCCGTATTCAATGCCCCCCATTGAATACAATGGGGTCGTATTCAATTGGCTAAGAATAAGTTGTTTTTCCTTCAGTAAATGGCTTCAAATAAAAAATAAACACAATTGCCAACTACATTGATACCACTCTGATGTATTTCACGAGTGGGGGCTGGGGCGCATCCCACTCAGCCTGCGTCTTTGTGGGATACTTCCCCAGCCCCCACTCGTGAAATACAACAGAGACAGTATCAATAGGTGTTGGCATTTGTCTATTTATTTTGTCCTTTTTTTTTTATATGAAAGTACTAGCCAGTTTCTCGACATACCCAAAATTGACCCAAAAAGTGTAATAATGTCTTCAAAATTGCATTTAGGCCTATAATGCCAAATTTTTATTTCACATCATTTTCTGAATATAAAAATTGTAGTCAGCTGTGTGTGTACCCTAAAATAGACCCAAAAAATAGAAAAATATGAAAATTTCTTCAAAATTGTATAATAAACGTAGGGTCGGCCCTATTTTGATAGGGTCGGTCGGGTGACCTGAAACAAACCTTTTTTTAATTTGGCCTTACATAGCCACTGCCTCAACCACCCACTCTAACCCTCTAAGGGCAGCATCAGGCCCTTGGTTGTCATGATGCATGAAAACAGCCCTCGCGAGTAACTCGCCAGGGCTGCATTCATGCATCATGAGGACCCTGCCAGGCATGATGCACTGCAGAAGGTTACAATAATGCACTTGTAGTGTGGAGATAAGTCCTGAAACAGGGTGGGTTCCTTATTTGGTAATAACTCCATAACTGAATATAACAGTTGCTTTTACCTCGGTCTCTTAAGCCAATTGTATTAAGAAGCTCCTTTTATAGAGCAATTGCTAGATGGAACATGCTGAAACCAATGTATACAGAAATAGCAGACCTGAAGTCTTTTAAAATTTCTATAAAGGAAAACTACGATACTTGCTTCATATGAAGAAATGTTGTAATCGCAATTTTATACACCCTAAGAGCAATTGTTAATGAGCACTCCCACCTCATCTCATCTCATCATTACACTCATCTTTTATTATGCAACTACTGTGAATTTTTCTGTGATAACTATACTTATTAGTGATATTACATACCAATTGTGTACGTCATACCGTAATATATGTAATAATTGATGATGATGGCATGTAAGGGGCCCTAGCGGAGGTAATGCAACGCGCACATGCTAGGTTGATACATTTACTTTTGTACTTGTTATCTTTTACCCGAATAAAACACTTTAAAAAAAACCACTGATGTGTGATGCCGTCGTTAAAGGACTAACACATCCCCCCCTTACTGGAGTAGTGCCTCCTGCTGGCACTGGGGGCGCCACCTGTACTGTAGATATGAGCATGTCCTGGCACACACAGGGGGCTGGGGTGAATTCAATTCAATTCAATTCAATTTGACATGAGTTTATTCTGTAATCACGAAAAATATAAAAGTACATACAATTATATTTGTTTCCATCGAATCACAGAAGAGGTTGATACTTATAATGAAATCACAATATTAAATTTGCATGTTGTTACAGCACCTCCATTTCAATTCTAAGGTAAATGTTGACATATAAGAAAGTCATACATGGTGATTTTACTTAAGGGAGGGGGGGGGGAGGGGGGGGAGATGTGAGATGAGATGATACCAAGTGAATACAATAATGCACTAGTTATAGCAGTCGTACAATAAAAACTGATAATAAATATTGTGTGTATACAGCTTCACTATTATACTACATTATTTCCTAATGATCGCGTTTATATAGGCAGCAACGTGGATAGAATACTATCATACATGAGATGAGTTGTAAAATTATTTAGTGATGATATAATATGACATAAAAAGCCAGCTTTACTAATACAAGACAGAGACTTGATAAATTAGTATTAATTGCCTGCCAAGTTGGATAAATCCAACGAAAAGTTCATCTGTTGCATGTTCAGGGCAATGGCGTTTATGGTGATAAAGATAAATAGTTAAATTGAGCTAAGACAGCAATTCTTCACAATTCAATTCAATTTCTAACGAATTGTATATTGAAGATCGTATCTCCAATGAGACTCAAAATACTTTACAACACTTATTTTCAGCTTGTTTTTGAAAGAAGTTCTAGTTTCAGCATTTCTTATGTCAGGCTTAATCATATTCCAAGTATTGTATGCATCCACTGGAGGGGATTTTTGTACTCTTACAGTATGAGCTAGATACATTTCTATGAGAGGACCATCAGCAGCACGAGTGATCCTATTTACAACCATTTTAAGACTGTTCAATTTTATCAACCTATAGCATAATATACCTTGTAAATATTGCCTTCGTAAATCAGTTGGTAATACTTTAACCTTGCTATGAATATTCTTAACAGAGACAGACATAGGATCCTTAATTTTAAGGCATACTCTTATACCCACATTTTGCAAAATTTGCAATTTTTTCTGATCATGCAGATTTATACCAGACAAGAACACACTGCTATTGTCAATATAAGGCAGTAACATTGTTTTAAAAAGTAATACAGACGTGTCTTCATCCATATGCTCTCTGAAATAACGTATCAGCCATGTTTTCTGATTTACAGAACTAATGGTCTTTGAAAATTGAAGCTTAAAGCTCATATTACTTTCCATTATAACACCTAAATATTTATATTTCTCTACATTTTCAAGTTGTATACCTTTAACATTGATCAGTGGTAAAGTTGCGTTCTCGTCATAAGTGTATAACATCGTTTTGGTTTTCTTTGCATTAATTGTAAGCTGATTTTCATCACACCAATCAATCAAAGTATTTAAGTCACTTTGTAAAATATCCGAGATAACATTTAAATCATGACCTGAATGAAAGAGTACTGTATCATCTGCATATTGTAAACAATTGCATGATAAGTTCAACCTGGCTAGATCATTAACATATAAGATAAATAGAATAGGCCCTAAGATGGAACCTTGAGGAACACCAAACGTGACCTTCTCCCAATCAGAATATATACCATTTGCAAATGTTTTTTGCCTTCTATCTGCTAAATAACTTTTAAACCACTCGATTACACTCTGACTAAACCCATACTTTGGCAATTTAGCCAGTAGCTTTTTATGACTTATGGTATCAAAAGCTTTCTTGTAATCTATGTACACAGCACCTGTATACTGCCCCTCATTTAAGGACTCAAAAATAATATTATTTAGATCCAGAACGGCATCTTGAGTACTTCTATTTTTCCTAAACCCACTTTGTTTAGGGTTCAACAACAAGTTAGATTCAAGAAAGCTATCAGTCTGTTTATGAATAAATTTTTCCAAAATTTTCCCAGTTATTGGTAGGAGGGAAATTGGCCTCAAATCGGAGACATCCCCAGGATTTTTTACTTTTGGAATAGGGGATATTTTTGCCTCCTTCCATTTAGTAGGGAAATCATATAGACCAATTAAACCTAAGGCAGCTCACTCTGCAGACAAAGGACAAATAAGGACATGGCCAAGGCCCGGGGGGGTACTCAATTATTTTTTGACACCGGTGTGCGGCTGGGACTTTGACAACCCTTACCCTTGGTGAGGGGGATTTTGGTCAGAAGTGACCCTTGGTGAGGGGGACTTTGGTCAGAAGTGACCCTTGGTGAGGGGGATTTTGGTCAAAAGTGATCCTTGCTGTAGTCTCAAACAGCCCTGGAACGATCTAGGTCTGAAAACCAGCGTCGCGATCTGCTGGGGAAGCCCTGCAAACCCCAAAAAGCTCAAAGAGGGAATCCCGAGTGATGACGTCATAGCGCGGCCAATCACAGCCGTGCACACATCAGTGGTGGACTGGCTCGATACCTACTACGAGCCAAGTACAGGCTAATCCTTGCTGAGGGGGATTTTGGACAAAAGTGACTAGGTTTTAGCAATTTTTCCCGAGGAGTCGGCCTTGATGTAAGAATTTTGGTCAAAAATGACCCTTGTTACAAAGAATTTGGGCAAAATGTGACCCTTTTGGGGGGATTTTGTTGAAATCTCTGAAAAGTGACCCTTGGTGAGGGGTATTTGGTGAAAATTTACCCTTAGTGAGGGGGATTTTGGTGAAAAGCAGACCCTTGGTGAGGGGGATTTTGCTCAAAAAGTGCCCTTCCCAGCCGCACACCTGTGTGTACAAAGGGTATGAAGTGCCCCCCCCCCCCCCCCGGGGGGGCCAAGGTCATGGTGGCAGTCATTCTGATCTCATTCCGAACCAATGAAGATTCTGACCCCATCATGAGGTTCTCCCCAAAACTAATTCTTGTCTTTAGCAGATTAAATCACAGTTTAGTGATCTTTGATACTAAATAATTCAAAGTTAGAATGGAAAAACTATGTCTCTATCTGCACCTGACGTTGGTACACTATCAACACACAAAAAAAATATAAAAAAAAATAAATAAAAATAAAAAACACTATCAACATATGACAGTTGGCATGCTGACGTCAGTCCAACCCTTGACTACGTTGAGCCAACGTTGGGCTAACGTCAGGATGCTAGCTGGGCCTCTTCTTTTTTTTTTCTTTTTTTTTGGAAAAGCAACAAGTGTCAGTAAGCTTTGACTGTATAATCATATATCAGGTCTCGGAAATGAAGTCACTGATTGAAAGTTATTGAAGTTCGTATCCCACTGTTGAAGTGGATTATTACGCATTTAACACTATGATTCGTTGGGCCAGTAACTACGTCTCTAGGGTTACGTTTTGACGTAACCACGCACGGACGCCATATTGTGCCGGGTACGATGTGGTCGCCTGTGCTCTCTGCTCTGCGTTTTGAAGGGCCTAAACTGGCACGCTGCGTATAAATAATGGCCGATTATGACCATGATTTTTCTCTAAACGCTTAATGGTTCACACAACATGGTCGGAGGTTGATAAGCTTCATCTGTACTGATATCAAACCACAAACTACCATATATTTAAAAATATCGGAGATCTGAAATCGCCGCCAATACTGAAGCGTACAAAAGTGTACCCGGGACAGTATGGCGTCCGTGCGTGGTTACGTCAAAACGTAACCCTAGAAACGTGGTTACCGGCCCAATGAATAGCAGTGTTGCCAAAAACTTTTTATAGACACAGGCCAATATGGCCTGTGTAGCGAGATCTTACACAGGCCATTTGTCTTCTACACAGACCAAAAAGGAAAAGTGCATATACGTTGATGTCATAAAGTGAATTTCATACTAATCTTTATTGATAAATATAGGTGTTCTTTTGACGAAATGTATTGAGCAATGTATAAATTCATTGAATATTAGTTATGGTTATATCTTTGCTTCTAATCTGAAAAATGCTTTCACTTTTGGAAAGCCAAGGTCATGGCCGGCCATTGTGGTCGATGTTTGATGGCCTCACATCGGCCATTACGATTCTACATCAGCAAAAAGCCGATGTGCCGATGTCTTATCGGCAACACTGCTATGGATATGCAAGGAATATTTCAATTTAACTCAATTTTAAAAAGATCCTAGTCCACAGCATGTCTAGAGTAGGCCTGAACGTCTGGAATGAGTAATTGATTGTTGTCGACAAAGAGCTTTTGTTCCACAAACAAAGTAGAAAACCAAAAATAGCATGAGGAACACAACAGCCGTGTAGATTGCAGTACCCCCCCCCCCCATCAACCCCTCCCTACCCCTCCACGGTCCGCTGCCTCCCTGTTAGAACCACCCTATTGTTTACCCCCGTCGCTAGGCAACCATTCCCAAGAGGCCCTCCTGCACGTCTAAATATTTCAAGATGGCGGCTATGACGCCATCTTTGCGTGTCGGTAACGCACCTACCAAGCGTTCCCCAAAGCGGCAGTTTCCGGGTTGTCCCGAGCAAGGCTTTGTGGGAGGGGAATAGCATGCACGGGAATTTGCCAAAGAGGAATATTGTAAACAACTTTATGTAGAGCTTGTACTCCATGTTGGACAAGTTCTAGATTGTTTACAAAGAAACTTTTAGAAAAAAAAGCAGCGTTATCTTCTTTAAACGATAACAAGTGGCAATAAAACAATCAGTGTTATCTTTATTATTTAAAATTTTGATATTTTTCAAAATTGGATAAAAATATATGGTTGATTATGCTACTAGTAGGGACTCCAGAAAACATTGAGAATCATTGAAAAGTCAATTTCTTTTCTTCTGTTAGGCTATGTAGAACATACGATATATAATGTAAATCTTTTGGAATTTTCGGTATATCTATCATAGAACCTGGGCAATCATCAGATATGTGCCAACAAATTTACGGTGTGGTGGATTCTTGGGTCCCTACTACTAGCTTTGTCTCCGCTTTGTGTAGAAAATACATTGTATGTGTAGCCATCCACAGACAACTTCAGACAGCATGTATGAGTACATAAATAATAAAATATACAAAATAATAGAATAATAAACTTTAGCGTCAGTCTACTAACGCCCAACAAAAGAGTAACCTGGTATTGACAAATCATATTACATAAAACCACAACACAACTTCTACTCTCGCAGGAGCTTAGTCTACTCAAAACAAAGTAAAATGGTTTCGTATCACTGTGCACATCATAAAAATCAAGTTTTGAGAAAAACTACTTTTCTTTTGCTGCTAATTTTTGATGAAAAATAAGATAAAAATGTACAAATATTGGGATATTTGGTACCAAATTAAAGCTGATACTGCATGAAATGCAGTGGGAACTAAAATGTTAATTTTGGTCATGAAACTAGACGTATATCCTCCTTTACATTTATAGCCCGTGAGTTAAACAAAGAAGGTTGTCATATGTTGCAGTCCTTGCAATTGGTGATGAGAAACCATGAGGTGAAAAAAAGTGAAAGATGTGTTTCAGGTTACATGCATTGGTCTAAAATTCTAGGTAGGTAGCTGGAGTTTTTTTACTTATTGAAAAGTACCAAGAACTCCAGTGCTGACTCCACCGCCTGAACTTGTGGAGCCTCAGCTTGGCTTCAAAATAGCCCAAAAATGATCAAAAATAGTGTTGTTTTTCATTATTGAATAAACATTTCTAGGCTCGGCTGTGTTTTGCTGGGTAGGGTCGTGCAACCTGAAACACATCTTTTCTTTCCAAAACCCCGAAAATGCCTTCCAAAAAAATCTGGTAGGGCGAGAAAATTTGGGTCGGTCTGAACACAATTTGTTAGGCCTAAGGAAAAGTATACTTACGCAACAAGGTCGGGATGTCCTGTTCTTCGTTGAAAGATTCCCAGAACTTTATGTTTTTAATTATCAGTGTTTTATCTCCGCTACTGGCTACCATGGCATCCTCCACCCCGCCGACCATGATGTCGCGGAACGGGTCGAACTCGGGGGCGGTGAACACCCGATCCTTCACCTGTTTGAGCTCTGTGTTAACGGCAAAACCATTCAGGTAGACGTCCAGTCCATACTTCCAGGTAAAGAGCAGGTTTACTGGCTCACCGAGCTGCTCGTCAATGTCAAACAGCGCTGACCACAACGTCTTCCCCTTAGACACCCCCACCTCGAATTCCATCCCATAGTTCCTCCTCACGTAGAAACCCTCGGAGAGCAGGCTCTGCCCCTGGTTGGAGAGGAAGTACTCGGCGGGTAGTTTCGGGTCACCGGCGGTCGGGAGGAAGTCGAAGGATAGGGTGAAGCCGTGTGGGCAGCGGTTAATGTTGCCGATACACTCGTGGGGGCGCTGGCCGAGGGACTTGGGTACCGGGACGGGGTCCGTGGTACCGTTTAGGAAGCTGATGGTTGGAGGTGTGGGGGTCGACACTGCACTGGACACTGCAATAAAGTAACATAATGTAAATACTTGATATCATTTATCTCATCTATTAATTAATTCATTTTGTATATAATGTTATTTTTAGCTAGCGTTTATTTTATTGTTGCATGGTTGCAAAGTTGTGTATATATATATACATGGATGATACATAATCCTTTGTCATCATCTGTTTCTAAATGGATGTTATGAAGATACATGTCAAATCCTTTTATTTTGTGGCAGGGTTGCCACTGGCAAGGTAGATTAAAATTACCTGACTTTTCCCTGACATTTCCCTGACGTTATATCAAATTTCCCTATTTGCCGCCACAACAGGGCTCTCCCCCTACAGCAAATATGCGGCACTGCAGGACCTGCCTGTGCCCCCCCCCCCGTTACCTACCCTGCCCTATCCTAGCATGTTCATTGCCCTGCCTTATCCTACACAGAAAAAATCCAGAGTCGGCAAACCTGGCACTGCCATGTCAATTTACCAGTGTTGCCGAAATCTTTTTCTGAACGCAGGCCAAGGTGGCCTGCGTCTTGGCATCTTACGCAGGCCATTTCCTTCTCACGCAGGCCATATGAATTTTGATATTTCAAGATACTTTCATAAACTTCATTATGATTTATAACTATTGCAAAAACTTATAAGAAATTGAAAAAATATTCAATTCTACAAATATGGCCCTATCTTTGCTTCTAATTGGCCGATTTGAAAATTTCTTTCACCATTAGAAAGCTGACATCATGGCACGCCATTGTGGCCTGCGTCCTAACACCCTACGCCGGCCATTCAGATTGTACGCCGGCAAAAGCCGGCGTGCCGGCGTTATTTCGGCAACACTGAATTTACCAAGGAGAGGGGCTGGCAAGCAAAACCCTGCAGTAAGACGACCCATCTAGAGCTACCTGGCATATGCCAGCCCTAAACTTGTCTAGAAGTGATTCACCATTCTCCCTGCAGGTGGCCATTACCTAGCAAAAATTTGTACCCTCGGGAACAAATTGATTAATTCCTATGTTGATATAATACTGAGTATTACAATACACATATGTTGATATGGAGGATTATGTGAAGTATCCAGGGAAAAAGTAAGATAATGTAAAGAATGCATACTTTTGACAACATTTAAAAAATAGAGCACATGTGTAGAATGAAGACACCTCTTTTGTGTCTTTCACCAGGGCACAAGTACCGTACCGTCGCGATTAAGCGCCGGGGCGCTCTTCAATTTGGCGGGCCTCTTACCCCCGGCGCTTATTCAAGACCGGCGCTCTTTCAAGACCAGGCGCTTATAAGTTTGGAAGAAGTTAGGCATGCCCATATATTTTTTAGATATACATGTATAAGAAGGTAACACAAAGCCAGTCCCCAAACAAAGCATTTAGCACCTTGCTGCCGTGGTCAGTTGGTTATATTGTAATCCCTTTGTTTGCAGTTATAGCAGTTTTCACACTTTGAGAGATACCTGCATGTATTCAGAGTATGATACACCAAGGTGCTAAATCCTGTGTTAGGGGCATGGCTTTGTCTCGCACCTCTTTGATGCATGGGCGGGGAGGGGGGGGGGCTTGGGGAGGTGGTCACAGGGGTGATACATGTGCATTGTATTGCATTATATAGACCTATACATGTACCCACGGCCAGCACAGGCGCTCATACAAGACCAGGCGCTTAATAATCTCAGGTACCCTTTGACCAGGCGCTTATTCAAGACAGGCGCTTTTTCAAGACCAGGCGCTTTATCGCGACGGTACGGTAGGTGGATGCACCTTATATTGGTATTATACACACACAAGCCTACAGTCCATTGCTGGAGAGTAGCCTTTTCTCAGTAAAGACTTGGTGATACATTATGTGAACCCTTGGTGGCACTAGTGTATTAAATATCGCTTCTATATGTGGTTATGTATTTAAACAAATTGATAAAATCATCTTGTCATCTGGAACCAGACCAAACTCATACATTTGAAACCCTAGACCTACCACCCTTATGCAACGATGAGCCCCAGCTGTGGCTAATCTAGGCCTGCATCAACTATCTTAGTTTGACAACCCTGACAAGTCTAGGGTCGTCTTGTAGGATGGTAACCTGGCAGGTTGTCAATTTGACAAGTTGAAGCTAGTTGATTCTATGCTGTTCACTTAGAAGACCCTAGGGTCGTCTTGTAAGACTACCTTATGGACTCCAGAGCTCTCCAGAGTTTTTCAGTGTAGCCTGTCGCCTGTCCTGCCTTATCCTAGCCTGTCACCTGCCTTGCCGTATCCTAGCCTGTCCTCTGCCCTGCCTTGTCCTAGCCTGTCACCTGCCTTGCCGTATCCTAGCCTGTTCATACCCTGCTTTATCCAAGCCTGTCCTCTGCCCCCCCCCCCCCCCCCCCGCCTCTAACGACCACCCTTTAGCATATCCGGCCCTGGTGCGGCTCACCAACCAATGGTTAACGTTGACAACATTTCTCCTCCTTCCCTGACGTCCACCACAATATTTGACAGACACTGCAACTTTCCTACGTCGGCGGGGAGGGGGGGGAGTTCCGAACACCTCTGCCCCCCCCCCCCCCTACAGAAAATATGGGGTGCAGGACCCTGTCCGTGCCCCCCACCTCCCGACGCCCTGCCGACCACTCCTCCCGGTCCCTGCACTCTAATACCTGAACAACACCATCCGTGTTATGGGTTTTTAAATACCCCCTTAACACCGACCTTTGAGTGTAAAATACCCCCCTATTAGGATAAAAACGCTGACTTTTTGGCTCCTAAAAACACCCCCTTTTTTGAAAACACTGACTTTTTTCAGTCTTATTTAGCCTATAAAAGGGGGTGCTCCCTGATGGAGAAATGGAACATAGCCTTTCATCTCTCCATCAGGAAAGATTCCCATTTTGTGTTAAGCTAATGAAAATGTTGTCGAGATTACCACATAAATATGTGTTAGGAGGCTTTACATGGAAAAAGAGGGGTCTGAGTTTTGGCCCCTTTTCTTATTTTCAAGGAGGTGATCTATAGTCATTGCCGTGACCCTCTGCAGCTGATCGGCCTACAGCCTGCTGGAGGGTCACTGGGCGCTCCTAGCCGAGATTCAGGGGGTCAAAAACGTATTCGACAAGAAGTACTTTCCCTGAGTCCCCACTCTATTCCAAACAATAAAAGTAATATTAAATGAATACCTTACACCTTAATCTACATTTCTATGTTATTGTGGGTGCTGGTACTCATTTCTAGCAGCCAAAAAAGACAATTTTGTGATGGATTCCCAGTATTTTTCTTAGACAGCAATGAACAATGAAGGCCAAAGTGGTCATCCTATCTATAGGTATGACCACACAAGCTGGTCATCCTATGAAGATAGGATGACCACAGGCCAACTGAGTGCATACCTACGGAAAGACCCAATAGTAGTCCCCCCGACTCCAATGAGCTATCGTGAATGGAGTTGCCTCGACTAGGTGATCTATAATCTACCCCCCTTTTCTATTTTTCTCTGAGTTTTGGCTGAAAAAGACCCCCTATTTATGAATTTCACGGACGTGCAGACTGGGTTAAAAAGCACCCCTTTCTCGGCGTTTTCGTAACATGGATGGTGTACATTTCCCTCCCAAGTGCAGGGACCGGGCCACTCCTTTAGCATCCGGCCCTGGTGCGGCTCACAAATGGTTAACGTTGACAACATTTCTCCTTCCCTCACGACAACCCCCACAACATTTGACAGACACTGTACTGTATGAACTCACCTAGTAGTAGAGGTAGCAGCATCCATATCGTCCACAGGGGTATCCCTGGTACAGCACGCCCGGGCGCCATCCTCCTCCCCCTCACGACACACACATCCTCCAGGGCCATCCACCGTCAGACACACGCAGTAACAATAATAACGATATCTCTAAACTAGAGCAGCCAGAAACTGGCGGGAAAATGGCGGGAAAAGAGCCAGACGCCGGAGTACAGGACGCGCGGTCCGGATGTCGTCTGCTCTCCAGGTCGGAGTTGGGCAGGAATGGCGGGAACTTGCGGGAAGGCTCTGGTAGCTGGGTGGTGGGCGGGAGGGAGGGGCCATTTATTATCAACTGGGGTGGGGGGCACTTGGTGGAAATAGGGGCGGGCGGGGGGGGGGGGGGGAGAGAGATTAGCCTTATTCATTTATTTATGTTTATTTGTTGTTTGTGTTGTGTTTTTCTTTCTTTTTTTGGGGGGGGGGGATGAAATAGCATCCATTTAATTCCTCGCGAATCCTTCTATACATTGGCATATATGCGATTTCTTCTTTTTTCTATTTTTTTTTTGGGGGGGGGGCATTTCTTTGCAGAATTAGTTGGGCGTGGGGATGGTCAAAATATTTAAAACTAACAGCTTTCAGGGGGGGGGGGGGGAGCCATGATTAAAAAATCCACCAAGCCCCCCCCCCCCCGCTAGTACTAAATGACCCGTCCCCTACAGGTGAGAATGGAGGGATGTAGGGGGGGTGGGGGGTGGGAGAGGGTGGTTATATGATCAAGGCTGACACTATAAGCTAAGGGAGTGGTCATCATTTACCAACAAGGGGAGGGGTTGGCGCTTTTTCCCGACCCCACCCTGGGGGAGGGGGGAGGGCAAATATATTTAACATTCTTTTAGCAAAAAAAAAGAGTTCTTACCCTCAAATCACATTAGTCTTGCTATAGCAAACTAATAATGACTCATGCAAGTGATGACCATAATGTACCCATATCATACTACATCTGTGATATTTATAAGTTTTTGATGTCTGTTGTATTTGAAAATCATGGAATGAATGAATACACATTACAAACTCAAAGTGGAGGCAAAATTATTTCGACCCCGCGAGGGGGGGGGGAGGGTCTTATGTCTAGAATTTCACTGCCCCCCCCCCCCCCCCACGGTGCTATTTTTGAAAATTACCACTGCCTAAGTAGCAGTAGTTGCACTTGTGTGTTGGAAGGGTAGGGGGCTTTCAGATCAGGAATGGGTTAGAATAGGGGGGGGGGTGATGGGTGCGGGGTTGGGGGGGTGGGGCTGAGAACGAGGTAGGCGGGAGTGGAGTACAAGAGCTGTAATACCCAATATAGCCTTCCTGTACCAGTCCCTACTAGTACTATCCCGTATACGGCCTGTTACCCCGGGGTGCCACGGGTGTGCGGCTGGCCCTTTGACAAACTTTACCCTTGGTGAGGGGGATTTTGGTCAGAAGTGACCTTTGGTGAGGGGGATTTTGGTCAAAAGTGACCCTTGCTGAGGGGGATTTTGGACAAAAGTGCCTAGGTTTTAGCAATTTTCCCCGAGGAGTCGGGCTTGGTGTAAGAATTTTGGTCAAAAAAGACCCTTGTTATAAAGAATTTGGGCAAAATGTGACCCTTTAGGGTGGGGATTTTGTTGAAATCTCTGAAAAGTGACCCTTGGTGAGGGGGATTTTGGTGAAAATTGACCCTTGGTGAGGGGGATTTTTGTGAAAAGCAGACCCTTGGTGAGGGGGATTTTGCTCAAAAAGTGCCCTTCCCAGCCGCACACCTGTGTATACAAAATATATGAAGTGCCCTCCCCCGGGCCTGTTACGGTGTACACTGATTAAATGAAGGGATCCAAACTTGTCAAAAGGTTGTCTTATAAGAAGAGTTTAGGGTCTTTAAAGTGACGGTCATAAAATAAACGAGTTAAAGGTTGTCTATTTGATGAACTGTCCGGTCACCATCCCACAAGACAAGACTAAGGTCATCTAACTGACAATGTTAGCCCAGGCAGTGGCCCACTCCAAGTGACAAGTCTAAGGTCGTCAAATTGACAACCCAGAATAGTTAACCCTTTATTGGCTGCAAACTGCTTTAAATGTGCTTGAATCCCTTTGTCAGCATGATGCATGAATGAAGCCCTGGTGAGTCTATTTGCCAAGCCTGCATTCATGCACCTTTGGAAATGAATCAACAGTTGGGCGAGTATACTTGCCAAGGCTGAATTCATGTATTATGATCACATAGAGCATAGCACCTTAAAGCACTATGCACGCCTTAGAGGGTTAACCTGTGCACTATAACCTCTACTTCACTGCAGGTGGAGCTAACTGGGTTCTGCCTAGGCATAATTGTTGTCCATGTCTGTCTATATTTCTGAGGTTTATAATAGCTAATTCATACAAACATAGAGGTATGTAGGTTAGGGGAATTCCTGCCATATCCCCAAGTCTATATTGAGAGTATTTCTACCCTTTAGTTACAGACTGCTAACACATATGTGGATGTCATACCAATGGGAGTTTCCTTGCAGCTATTGTACCATAGAAATAACCACAAAAGAGGTGTCTGTGTCCTACACATATTTGTTTTGTCTCAATTATATCAAAACATTGATTCCTTTACCTTTTCTAGCATCCCCAATAGATAAATCTCAGGATTCTCCATAACATGAATGTGTATTCCCATTAATATGATTAAAATCAACAAAGAAATTATGCAATTCATTCCCCAACTTTATACAGAATGCATGTTATACTGATGCCACCTACAGGGAAAATCCTGAATCAGACCCTGGTTGACGAGTCTAAGGCTGGCATGAGTCAGGTTTTGGGCTGGCACATACCAAGTGTATCTTCTATCTGACAACTACAGCTAGAGGACCCACTCTCTTGTCACTTAGAAGAGTCTGCAGACGAGTTTACTTTTTGAGTGTACCCGGCGCCATTGAATTCTCCACCCAACCTGACCACAGTCTGCTGCCACAGACAATATCATTGGAGATTGCACACAGAAAGATATGAGAGTCATCAGTGTGTCACCAAAACAAACACTTCCGAAAGTCCAGAAGGCCCTGACTTTGTTAAATTGGTGGTGTTGGCGACAATGGTGACTGCAGAGGGGTTTTCGGCGACTTGGCGACCTGGGCCGTTTTCGGCCGTTTTCCAGGCGACTTTTCGACCTGGGGCAATAATTTAAGCGACCTGGCGACTTTGCCACAAAATTGATTATAGGATAAAGGGTCTAAAAAAACGACCTTGCTCTCTATACGTGTGCAATGGCAACCTCAACACTCCCACTACCATAGTCATTGCCGTGACCCTCTGCAGCTGATAGGCCTACAGCCTGCTGAATGGAGTCGCCTCGACTACACTACCATAGCTCCAACCCTCCCCCCAGTGGCGTTATGCAGAACTAGCACAGACTGCCCCAACCAGCTCCCAGGGGGCATTGCGCGCCGCCCTCACGCTCCTTCCGGTCCCCGGGGACCATTCATTATTCAGACCTAATTCTGGGACTGTTAATTTGATTCTAGACGCTGGTAGATTGTTGTTACATAGCGTTGCACACCCGTGGATCTCTTCCGCGTCCGCCATCTTGAATTGTTCAGTAGGTGTAGGCCTAAAATGGCCTAAGTAACTTTCTGTAGATAAATGGTGTGGTTCACAGAACCATGCCAGGAAACTCGGGGTGGGGGCGGGAGTGAGGAAGACTTCTCTCTTTTTTTCCACATGGAAAGACTTTTTAGAACTGCAAACTTTATACTTCATGAAAAAAAAAGAGTATTCTTTTCGGATATGTTTTTATCCTGCTATAGTTAAGGACAAGTGACTTGGAACGAATATTTTCTTCAAGGAGGGTATAGCTCGCGCCTTCCATGAAATAGTTAATTTATATTACTTTTTGAGTGTCTAGGGACACTTGGCTTTGATGAGTTGTGTTGTTGTAATTTGAAGTTCCGTGTAAAGATGTTTTACCTTTAAGGGCCGCATTGGACCATAACGCTAGCGTTGTGGAGTAATGGTACAGGACTGGAGACTCAATCTCAAAGACTTTACCCAGCGGTGGCGCCAAACTACACTACCGCCCCCTCTCGGATCTCCAGGAACTAAACCCGTGACGTCATAGCGTTCCTTTTGACTTCTTCTCGCCATCGACGGGCTGGATAAATTTTCTCTCTCGCATTTGTAGTTAAAAATTAGCTCTCTACGGTAGCTACAATAGCTTAAACATGGCTCCCCCGTCGACTAGAAAGACCCCAAAGCCTGTGGAACCTACACGGGCATCTACTAGGGTCAAGAAACCAACTGAAAAGGCGAAAAGCAAGACGTCAGCGACCGACCCTACACCTCGGTCACCACCAAGGACGCCGGACGCAGCCAACTCTAGATCCGGCAACTCTCAACCTTCAAAAAAGGGTTGGTACTCTCGAGAACCGTGTTGGCTCTGTGGAGACAATGGCTTCAACGATGCTTAAGAAATTGACTGTCCTTGTACCTGATACACCTGCCGTAGGCGTGACTACAGTGCTCGGAGTAATCCCGGCACCCCAACAAGTAGCACCCCTGGCTGTCATCCCTGTCACAGCTGTCACTGCCGCAGCTATGCCTGCGTCTGTCAATGTGGCGACCCCGGTGTCTGCACCTGCTGCCGACGCGTCCCGGGCGCTCGTCACTACTCCGGCTGTCACTACGCCTGCTGCCGGCCCTCCCCCGGTGTTTACGTCCGGGCAGCAACCGCTGTCAACCCCGGCCCTTCAAGACCAGCGTCCGTCGGGGGGAGGTAAGATGCCATCGGCCGCGGCTGGTAATCGCCCTCTCCCCTACGTACCTCAGCCGTATAATATGGCATACCAACACATCCCTTCTGTCTCTACGCTCAACCCGGAGGCTCAGATCTTCAGTCTATTCGCCGCTGCCGCCCCTCCAGCAGTTGCGGGTGGACTCCTCCCTACATGCGCGGCTCAGGCCGCTGCCAACCCTGGAGTAAATCAACAAGTGTCTGCATTGTTAACCAACACTGCACATCAGCTCTCGGGTATTAAAGGTAGGCCAACTCACCCCCATGACTACATAACGCGTGGCCCCCAATGTGTTAAGACAACCCTTGCTGCCCTCACTCCCCCTGAATACTTGTTCGGTCTGTTCAGATTAATGCGGGACCCAATCACCCCGGAGGCATCTAGACCGAGGATTGCTGTCCACATTTACCAGGTGGTAGAGGACGCAGCTGAATTTGCATGGGGCCAAGTCCGCCAATGGTCCGAGGAGGTGCTTACACGGGTGGCAAATGGTAGACTCACCTGGGCAGATGATGCGGCCATCCATGACCTGCGCTCAGAGGGATCCAGGTTCAGGGCAGGCCGCCTACATCAAGGCCCAGACCCCAACCAGAGTAACCCTGCTCAGCTCTCTCAACAAGGTGCTGCATACTATCAGGCCAATGATAGGAACCGCCGACAGGTTAGGCCAGCTGCAGGCAGAATTGATGTCCCATGCCCGGCATACAACATGCAGCAGGGATGTCAAAAGCAGGATGGTCACATGGAGGCGGGCACCCAGCAGGGTCATCACTGTGACTACTGCCGTGAGACCCTGAATGCTATCTACAACCACGCCAAGTGCGCGTGCAGGAAGCGTGCCCCCCAAACCTATCAGCAACCAACATCCTTTCGGTACTAGGCCGGTACCCACCGGCCTTAAACACCTCTCAGGAGGAGACACAATCTGCCCCGCCCCCCCACAGAGTCTGGGGTTGGGCAGTGAGTGTATGATAACTATGGACACTGACAACAGCTATGCCCCCCGACTGCATACCGCGCCTAATGATACCAACAGCCTGCATCATAATGCAATGCCCGCCACAGCTGGTAAAAACACTCATACATCAAGTCACTCGGCCCTGCCTCGGTCTGGTAATCAGCATGCTACCCCACATACCAACCCCTCAGTGTGCACACAGAGGCTCTACAAAATAGCGAGTGACTCGGGCCTGGAGCTACCAAACATGGTCCTGGACCCTAGCACTGATCTGTCGGAGTTTCGCTGTTATCTACCTAGAGACGACATCGATCACCTGGTCACATGTGCCGCAGTAAAAGACATGGAAATGGGTTACACGAATGAGATAACTGTACCTCATATAGGCCCAACACCACACCAATTTGCTCCGATTAAGAAAGGATACTGGCCCACAATGGTACGCACACAATGGGCCCAATTCCCTCAGCATGCTCTGCTATACTCGTCTGTGACACGCACTGCACTCCCAAACCACTTGGGTGCCAAAATAACTCTCAAGTCGGGTCTGAACTTGCAGGTTTGGGAGCAGGAACTACAAGGTTACCATGACTACCAAGTGTGTGACTACCTCCGTTATGGATGGCCGGTAGGCTACACTGCTGATAAACCCCCAGTCTCTACTCATGAAAATCACGCGTCAGCAACTGCATACCCACAGCAAGTGAGGCAGTTTATAGCTGAGGAGCTTGAAATGGGTGCACTCTTGGGACCATTCACTGAAGTCCCATTCCACCCCTGGACTCATGTCGCTCCCATCATGACTCAGCCAAAAAAGCAATCAAGTGAGAGAAGGGTGATACTAGACCTGTCATACCCAGAGGGACAAGGTGTGAATGCAGGTATAACGAAAAACTGTTTTGAAGGTCAACACAGGCCCTACACGCTACCCTCTGTGGAAGATCTTGCCACAAGAGTAAGATCACTCGGCCCTGCCTCGTTCTTGTGGAAGGCGGATCTCTCTCGCGCCTATCGCCAGCTCAGGATAGACGTGGGAGATCTGCCCCTACTAGCATTCTCATTTGATGACAAGATATACCTCGACCTCTGCCCTTCATTCGGTTGTAGGTTAAGCAGCATGGCGTGTCATCGCACAACGGCAGCTGTGGTATACCTCATGAGAAAGCTCGGCCACTGGACATTAGCATACCTGGACGACTTTGTGGGAGTGGAGCAGACACTGGAGGAGGCACAGAAAGCATATGCTGACTTCTTGTCACTCACCCACAGACTCGGTCTCCAATTAGCTGAAGCCAAGTGTGTGCCCCCGACCGTCAGCCTTGAGTGGTTGGGCTTCTATATCGACACCTCGCTGATGATACTATCAGTGCCACGCCCAAAGCTGGAGGAAGTACTATCTGAATGCCTCCAGTGGTCTACAAGAGACAGAGCGACTAAAAAGCAAATTCAGTCCCTGGCGGGGAAACTAGTCCACGTATCAAAGTGTGTGTTACACGCCCGTCGCTTTATATGCAGAATTCTGGAGACCCTCAGGAATACCCCTGACACTGGCACAGTACCCCTCACAACCTCCTTCAAAGCTGACATACGCTGGTTCCAAAAGTACGCTCAACTGTCAAATGGTATCCACCTCCTCAACCCGGACCTCCAAGAGTTCAAGATGGAGTGTGACTCGTCTATGCATGCTGGCGGTGGCAACACAGACACTGCTTACTACAAGCTGTCGTATGATGCACCCCACTGCCGTAGATATACGAATATCACACAACTTGAAGCCGTCAACATAGTAACGGCGTATAGGACTCTCACTCCTGAGTCTTCAGTGGGCATGAAGATAGTTGTCTACACTGACAACATGGCGTCTGCGTCATCACTTAGATCTGGAAAAACAAAGGACCCGGCACTGGCTGCGTGCTCAAGGCAGCTTTGGTTGGAAGCCGCCATAGCAGACCACCAGATTGAGATCAGGCACAAACCTGGAGCCCTGATACCGCTGGCCGACGCCCTTAGCAGATACCACCAACCAGAGAAGAAGAAGTATGCAGATAGGCAGATAGTACTCAGGGGGCTGACTGAAAGGCAGCCCTCCCTCCCCCACCCATTCTTCACTCGTATATAAACTGTAAACTCATGCCATGTAATATATCTTACAGGCCTTCCCCTCGGTGAACAAGCTATAACATCATACAATGCAGCCATCTCTCAGTCGACACAGAACAATAGAATAACACATGCCACAACGTACCTCAATTTCGCGGTGCATTATGGCATAGATATATTAAAACCTACAATGCTGGATGCTTGCTTGTACCAGCAATATTTGGCCAACACACTTAAAAGCAACATATCTAGAAAATGCTACACATCAGGCGCCTCGATTTGGATACTGGACAGAGGTGGGGACTCATCAGCTCTCATGTCTAGAGAGGCCAAGACTGTGGCCAAAGGTGCCCATAGACTCTTCCCTCACGTACCAAATCCAGCGCCCCCATTATCCCCTGCTGATGTAATAAATGTGTGCACCTATCTGGGCGACACATACCATGGACTACCGGTAAAAGCAGCCCTCACAGTGGGCTTTTTCTCTTTTCTACGAGCGTCCAACCTCCTCACCCCTTCAGCCCTACTGTGGACGGGCCCTCATACTCTGCTAAGACAAGATATAACTGTTAATGACAATGGCTTGGCAGTGCTAATTAGGTCATCAAAAACTATAGCTCAAGGTTCGACTCCTACAGTCCTCCAACTACCAAGAATACCTCACTCTCCGGCGTGCCCTACGGCCGCCTGGGAGACTTACAGCATCAACTATCCGGGCCACCCTCATGCTCCGGCGTTTGTCACTTACAATAAACTCCCCTCACCCCGACTCAACTGGTGGCGGTAGTCAGAACGGCCCTTATCGCCATGGGATGCCCATACGCCAATCTGATCCGCTCTCACTCAGTGAGAAGGGGTGGGGCCCAGGCAGCCCAACTGGCGGGCTGTGACAGAACAGACATTGCCAAACATGGAACATGGAAATCTGAAGGTGGGCTCAAAGCATACGTCCCTAGTAAACCTACCAACACTGTGGCCCTCAAGATGGCCTCGTTATTTGCACCATAAACACTCAGGTTTAACTATGGACTCAGAAATCCATCAACATCATGTTGTATACACGTATACCGGGTAGATGTTCCCCCACTCATTGTTGTTAACATGAAATGTATTAATCTCGTATGAAATTATGTACCACTGGTATTTTCTTGTACTCATATAAAACATGTAAAACATGTAAATTGTATAACCATGTCATGAACTTCACAGGATAAAATACCAATATATGAAACTCTCTCGTCCAGTTATCATTGTGCTTCAATGTGAGATGCCCTTGGTCATCATGATGCATGAATGCAGCCCTGGTGAGGCGAGGCTGCTAAGCTGTGCTGCATTCATGCATCATGACGACCCTACGCGAGTGTATCGACCCTATGGGATCGGCATGATGCTTCCCAGCAAATATGAGCCACTGTGGGTGATAGGTTGTTAGCCCCTCACCCATGCGTTGTTTGAATCAAAAATGAGTCACATAGTGTGAGTAATAACCCAGCTTCACTCACACTCACTCATGTGTCATCACCTGGCCTCACTCACACTCACCCATGTGTCATCACCTGGCCTCACTCACACTCACACATGTGTCATCACCTGGCCTCACTCACACTCACCCATGTATCATCACCTGGCCTCACTCATGCTCACACATGTGTCATCACCTGGTCTCACTCACACTCACACATGTATCATCACCTGGCCTCACTCATGCTCACACATGTGTCATCACCTGGTCTCACTTATGCTCACACATGTGTCATCACCTGGTCTCACTCATGTTCACACATGTGTCATCACCCAGCCTCACCCACACTCACACATGTGTCATGAGGCAGCCTCATCAGCAATCATACATTGTTTATGAAATGTTTACTTTATTAATAACATCAATTTAGTTGTTTGGTCCTGTTTCCATGTCCAGGCAGTTTCTTGTGTGGTTATATCTCCATTATTGGCTGCATTTTCATCTTCTATTCTTGTGTCTGTTGTAAATATATATAAGGTTCCTTGAAATCCTTTCATTCTGAAATGAATAAATATAAGTATATTAGAGATGAATAAAGACATAGTAGACAATAGTAATTTATGCTACTGCAGAATTCACAATCATATGTAAGTAGAATTCACACTAGGAGTACTGTAGGACAACCCACCTTATACATCTGTTCTCCTTGCCTGTCTCTGTCTGTCTGTTGTGAATGCTGGATGCTATGCACTGAGAACAAAGGAAATGGCGGGAAATTTGAAATGGACCAATCAGAACGCAGGAACTTACATAGTGTGTCATGTTGGGTGATGATGAGTCACGCTGAGTGAGAGCTTCAAGGGAGTGACCCACAGTCACTCATGTGTCATAACCAGCCATGCTTGATCAGATGTAGCATGTGCCCATATTATCACTCACTGCAACATCTGTTTTACCTTCATATTAAGCATTCCTAGCAGTTCCTCATGAAAGTGTGCTACCATAATGGTCACTGAACATCATATTTTCAGATTCCTGACAGACTGTGGTCAATCAAAGTTCTAATACTGTGTAAAATATCAATGTTTCTAAATCAATGCTATATCCCATAGACAAATGAAATTGTCTATTATGTCTTAATAATGAATCTAAAGTCATATTGTTGACTATCATTATGTTCTCTTCTTTCATAATGTTTACAATTATATAAATAAGCTGGTTCATATATGGGGAAAGACCAATGAAATCAGCATTTAATGTCTATGTCCTATCTGCAAAGTACAAACAGCATGCATTCATACAACTTCCATGGTCTCTTCATCCTGGTGAAGGATCTCTATCATGAGTGAGAGTTGACATGGGGTGGCGCATAGTCACACAGTGAGTGAGAACCATGTTGGCAACATGGGTGATGACTTGTCATGCTGAGTGAGAGCTGACACTGAATGGTGCATAGTGAAGCAGTGAGTGAGGACCATGCTGGCAACATGGGTGAGGACTGGCCATGCTGAGTGAGAGCTGACAATGGGTGACCCATACTCACTCAGTGAGTGAGAATCATGTGTGAGACATTGGTGATGATGGGCCATGTAAAGTGAGAGTTGACAGGAGATGACTCAAGATGACACAGTGCGTTATCACTCAAAATCCACTCACCATGGATCACCAAACATGGAGCATGATGACCCGAATTTGCTGGGTTGAGTGCAGCACTGGTGAAGCACTCGCCTGGGCGGCATTCATGCATCATGCCGACCAAAGGGCATGATGCATTAATGCAGTATGCTGACCGTACATGGCTGTGTCTCAAAACCTTGGGCCAATGTATTTGTCTCTGACCGGGTGCCAGCTCTGACCGAGTGCCAGCTCTGACCGGCCTGAATAAAAACGGGTTATTTAGGGCAGATGATGATAAAAATGGACAACTAATGACTAGTTTAGAGAGTTATAACATCCATTAACCTTTTCAGCCAAATTCTATCTCCATCTGCCCTAAATAACCCGATTTTATTCAGGCCGGTCAGAGCTGGCACCCGGTCAGAGCTGGCACCCGGTCAGAGCTGGCACCCGGTCAGAGACAAAAACATTGGCCCAAGGTCGTGAGACACAGCCACATGTTTAAATAGCTCTATAGATGGCGGTTAGTCGGTGTGCATGCAGACAGTGTACTGTTTAATTCAAAGGCAATAAAACCAAACGAAAGAAATCAGATCTAATATATTCCTAAATACTGCACAACGGTCCATACTACAGTCTGTATGGCTAACATGGGAAGGATTCAGGAGCTGTCTGTTGAAAGATGGGTTAGGCCACTCAAAAAAAAAAAGTGGTTTCTCATCACCAAGATCTGAAAAATGTGACGAGGGAGGCTTTTTTTTCTTCTTTTTTTTCACTCGCGGGCTAAAATGGACGTTTTTCATGACCAAAATTCACTTTTTAGTAGTTAAGAATTTATGGATCTTTAAAATAGGGAAAATATAATTTATTTCTATCCCACTGCATTAATGGCTTAGCATTACTCGCAGTGTTGGCTTTAATTTGATACCAAATATCTCGATATTTGTCCATTTTTATCATATTTTTCTTCAAAAATTAGCAAAAGAAAAAAAGAAGTTTTCCTCAAAAGCTGATATTTATGATGCGTGCGGTGATGAGAAACCATTTTACTTTTTTTTGAGTGGCCTTAGGAGCTAATTTGGGGTGAATTTTTATTTTTTCATTTGTTCAACGTATTTTTGTTCATAATGTCCTTATAAATATGTGTGAAGCTTTTAAATTATGCTGACACAAATAAATCCATTAAAAGTAGAGCAAATCATGGTCAGAATAGGCTGTGGGACCCGGCTCTATTAAAGAAAGGGGTCCCCCTGCAGTTTTCTCTATAATTATTTTATGCATTTACAAGTATCAGAATGATTTTAAAAGCTACACACATATTTATATGGACATTTTGAGCACAAATATGTTAGAAAACTGAAAAATATAAATCGACCCCAAATTAGCCCCTAACCCATCTTGAACTGGTGGATCAAACATGCAGTTCTAAGTTACTCTAAGTACATTTGTATCAAAATGTTCACTATATCAATAGGGATAACTCCAAATAGAGGGTAGACATGATGGACGGACTTTATTGGAGGAGGGGGGTTACAATTAATATTACTAATGATCATATATATATCGATATACATTCAAAGCCACTGAAACTCTGCATTTTATTAACTTCTTTTTTTTTGGAGGGGGGGGGGGGTTATTGGAGACCCGTTTTAACTTCAAGGATGATACTTTTCGGTCTTGGTTAACATTTTCGACTTTTCTTTTTACAGTACTAACATCTTAAATAACATCTTTTTATTTCCCTTATTTTTGTATCCTTCTTTCCTAAATGTGACTATACATGGGTCCCCAAATAAATGACCGTGTCGCCGTGTCGATTTTAAGCAAAAGGGCCGTGTCGATTTTTATCTAGTGCATTATGGCCTATCTGGCTGTGTCCGTCGATTTTTAAAGGGACCGTGTCGTCCGTGTCGATTTTTAAAAGTGCCGTGTCACCGTGTCAAACTTGTTGGATTTTTACCCATGTATAGTCACCTAAATCACTGTTTGTTTGTTTGCGGGTTATTGGCGGTCTAGGACCTGAATCAAGATTAGTCAAGTAGGTTTAAGCCATTCGGTGTGATGCTGCAGAGGCCACCTTCTTTCCTCCAGAATCAATTCGAGGATCCCGGCTGGGGATCTGGAGGGATCAATGTTTGAAAGGGTCAAAGAGATAAAGAGATCAATACGGCGACAACAGCAGAGATACAACTCGGGTTTCTACATATCAATATGTAATGATTGTATCAATCAGAGTGTGGTATAGGAACTCTCCGTTATCAGGGTCAGTTTATTGTGGACAGCACAAACCCGGGGGGGGGGGCCCTCTCTGAGATTTGCTGACTATGTGTGAACACGATTCCAAGGGAAAGGGTATGTTTTTGGACCCTTAGCACGGACCCGCGAGGGCCCTTGGAAAGGGTTGCTTTTTGGGCAATTTTGGAGAAAAGGGGGCACATTTTAAGTCCTAATCACGAAACTTTTGTACGAATTTTCTCTACATAAGAAATATTAGGGTACAGTTTGAGCCTACCTTTTGTTGTGAATTTATTTTATTTTCCTTGGTCACCCATTAAAAGGGTATGTTTTTTTGCTATTTTTTCCCGCATAAAGGGTGCTATTTTGTTAATTTGTCTACCGTGATAAGGGTGTCAAATTTGAGTTGATGTTCACACATAGTTACTAAAGAAAAGTTAGAGAGGCCCCCCCCCCGGGAGCACAAAGCACCTACACCCTACCCAGGGCCTGCACGGGGCCTCATTCAGCCTAACCTTGGTGTGTTGTTTGGCCGCCAGGTGGCCTTGGGCTTACACCAAGTGGCGCCCCCTGGGACGCCGGCGGGACGCAGCTACAGCTACAGGAGCTACTCTACTGCCGTGACGTCACTCTACTTTAAGGAGGCGGCAGGTGCACGTGGGAGGTTGGGGGTGGGGGGGGGGGGGGTGCCTGACTTCATATATAACCCCCGCTCCCCTAATTTGTGGTTCCTTCGTTTTAAAGACATTTTGGAGAGTCTAGTTGATTTCGTATCCATAGACAATTTCTTGCTTTTGGGGGTGTTTATAGTTGTATGCATACATATATTGTAATTTATTTTTACATACTTTTCACTTATCACAACTTATAGGCTATGTTTAAAGTTGAATGATTAACACCCTTTTGACCAAGGGGTGCACTAGAAGGAAACCTAGCTGTTTTGGCTGTGTCTCACGACCTTGGGCCAATCCCAGCCAGCAAAAAAACGTTGGGCCAACGTTGGCACAACCGCAGCTAATGTTGGACTGACGTCAGATAAATAACGTTGGGCCAACGTTCATTTGTCCGTCCATCAGAACGTCGTCATGACGTCGCAAAGAAATGACGTTGGGCCAACGCTGGGCCAACGTCAAAATCTGACGTTTTACCAACGTTGTACCAACGTCTAGCCAACTGGATTTAGAGCCTAAAAGTGACATTGTTCCAACACATATATTCCAACGTTGGCCCAATGTCCATGTTCACATGTATTATTAATCTTTTAAATGTTTACTAGGTATTTAGTTGAATATTAGCTCCACTAAAGATAGAGCTGCACCTCATAAATCATCAGTTTAGGAGCAACTATTCCTGGCTCTGTATTTCAATTTAATCTCAGCTTAAATGGCCAAGAGGTGATACAAGTCCATCCCATTTTTTAGACCTTATTTAGCTACCACTACCAACAAAAGGGTGTCTTTGAAACAAAACCACTGGCATTTTGTTATATAACAAAGAAAAGTGGTAATTGGGAATAAAATAGATTATATATGAAATATCCTTGGTTTCAAGAGTTATATTAGACACATGAGGCACACTTAATGACCAATTATGAGCAAAGGTAAGATATCTGCTGAGTAAAGATATCTCCATGCAACCTTCAATGCCCTCTGGTAGAGGTTGGAGGTACTAGGGCTAGGCTAATGTTGGCCCAACGTTGGTATAACATGAATTATCTGACGTTGTACCAACGTTGGCAAAACACTAGGAGTATTGCAGACATTGGTACAACATTAATTTACCAACGTTGGTATGACCTGAGTTTTCTGATGTTGTACCAACACTGGAAAAACACTGGGAGTATTCTCAACGTTGGCACAACATAGATTTGCCAACGTTGTATCAACGTTGGCAGACCAACGTTGGCACAACGTTATAGTATTGCCCGCGACGGTGCCAACCATTGCCAACGTTGGCCCAACGTATCTATGCTAGCTGGGATATGTTTTTGTCTCTGACTGGGTGCCAGCTCTGACCGGGTGCCAGCTCTGACCGGGTGCCAGCTCTGACGGGCCTGAATAAAAACAGCTTATTTAGGGCAGATGATGATAAAAATGGACAACTAATGACTGGTTTAGAGAGTTATAACATCCATTAACCTTTTCAGCCAAATTCTATCTCCATCTGCCCTAAATAACCCGATTTTATTCAGGCCAGTCAGAGCTGGCACCCGGTCAGAGCTGGCACCCGGTCAGAGCTGGCACCCGGTCAGAGCTGGCACCCGGTCAGAGACAAAAACATTGGCCCAAGGTCATGAGACACAGCCTTTTACAATTACCAAATGGGATGTACCTTTAAAGGTATAGACCAGGGTTCGGTCAATTCTGATCTACCCATAATATCTCTTAATCACTTGGGATTATATTAGTTTGATATATGGTGATGTAAAAGAAGCAAAGAAATGAATACCTCAAAGTGCTAGATTTTGATATATTGACATTTAAAGATAGGACATCCTTAGCTAAGACTGCGTATGGGTAAGCCCCTATTTTTTCAATGTTTTTCAAATTGTTGGTAAATGCCTTTAAAGAATAATAGACCAGCTCATAGTAAACGCTGTCCCACAGGAAATTCATATATCTATATAAATAAGTTACAAATGTCGTTTGTTTTGCTTGTATTTTATTTTTCTCACAAAGTTATATTGAGACGAGGCTCAGTTGTCCTGCATTAACGCTGATTTTCCTTGTAAAAATACCTGCCTTCCTCCACCTTCTCATATGGTGTCTACTCAGGGGGTGAGGTGCAGGGACAAAGACTGCTGACCACGATGATCTGTCTAAATGAATGGTTTCTCCACGAGTGGTACTTTGGATCATGATAGGATATGATATGATCAAAGATACCACAAGTGGAGAAACCAGGAATTCAGACTGATTATAGTGGATCTTTGTGTTTATTTCATGTAATTTCTGATAAATTATATCTAAAAACAACATTCAAAGATTGCTTTCATAGTTTTTTTGTGACGTCATCATGGAGAAACACCCCATGGAGAATGAGGATCAGTTTATCCATGGGGTGTGTGGAAAACAACCATTCTAGTAGTTACGCATATAGTAACTCTGTTTCTCCTCACGATATAAAAGGCGATGATCCACTGCCGCAAAGTTGCAGCGATTTTGCTGCGAATAGCAATGGTGCGTATAAACTCATTCTATCAGTGGATCTGCTATTGCGAGTCCCTGCAACAACGTAGTCACGAGGGTAGTGGACCTGAAAGTAAATTCACAGATATCTAAAAGTTTTGATTTTTGCGAGTGTTCTTGCAAGCAACTGTCGTGCGATGACATTCGCAGAAAACACGCGGCAGTGGATCACCGGCTAAATATGTACACACATTGTCTGATACTAAACCCTAGAAGCAGGTAGAACACGCAGTACAGTACCCTGCAGTGTACCATGTTACACAACACTACTACGTGAATAATGCAGCACCTTACAGCACCTGGTGTAGGGGAGGGTAGGGACGTGGTTAGCACCTACAGTAGGCCCCCTACCCGGTAATTACCTGTCTGTGGTAAGGCCAAATAAAAAATAAGGTTGGTTTCAGGTAACACGGGAAGAATTTCTACGGTCAGAAGGTCAGATTTCAATTTTTTTTTTTTTTTAAAGATATTTTTTACAGCTCCTCTACATAACCTAAAATTGACCTAAAAAAGTGTAAAAGTGGGAAGATTTTTTCGAAAATATTGTAAACCTAAAATAGATGCTGAAAAAGTGTAAAAATCTCTTCATAATTGTATCAAAAAACGTAGGGTCGGCCCTGTTTAGATAGGGTCTGTCAGGTGACCTGAAACAATTTTAACCCTTTAAGGACAGATGTCACTAAAAGATGACATTTGTCGTCATGATGCACCAATGCGGCCCCCGTGAGTAACTCACTGGTACTGCATTAGTGCACCATGCCAACCCTTAGGGAGTGTCTCAACCCCATAGGGTCGGTATAATGTTTGAATGCAGTACTGGTGAGTTACTCGCCAGGGCTGCATTCATGTATCATGACGACCAAGGGCATGATGCATTAATGCATTATGCCATCCTTAAAGCGTTAACCACCGCATCATGCTGACTTGTCGTCATGATGCACTGATGCAGGCATTGGTCTATCCAGTGCTTCCTAGGTGTATCATGCGGAGCCAACTATCCACCCCAAGACCACTCAAAAAAAAAGAGTTGTTTCTCATCACCGCGCGCATCATAGAAATCATGATCTGGGAAAAACTTCTTTTTTTTTTTTACATTTTTGATGAAAAAAATGTTAAAATTGGAAAATATATTGGCAAATTTGGTATCAAAGTAAAGCTTATGCTGTCAGCAATGCAGTCCGCTGATAATAACTTGTATTATAACAACATTTGATGATTGATAAACTCTGGATTTCTAAAATGTGAACATTTAACGCGAAAATTCAAATTTCCCTGCGAAAAATCCAAATTTCCCGATGTATTTCAGCATAAAGTAAAAAAAAAAAAGTCAAAATAAAAAACGCCCTCGTCATAATTTTCACTGCTTGGTGATGAGAAACAATTTTTTGTTTTTTTAATGGCCCAAAGAGAACTTAACATACCAGGGCTGCATGCATGTTTCATAAAACAGGGATAGTGCACCAATGAAGTATGCTTTCTTTAAAGCTGGGCCGTCAGGGAATAAGCTCAGCATTTTCCAGACCCGAAAATTGACCAAAAAAGTGTAAAAATACGGAAATCTATTCAAAAATGTGTAGAGGTCGCGGAAAACTTAGTCATTGGATCGGCCGGGAATCGAACCACAGACCTCTCGCACCGGTGACAAGCGTGCTAACCGTTACACTACCAACCCGTGTCTGACTGTTCTCCGCTCCCTACGTTACTGGATCGGTATGGTACAGAGGGGGAGGATTACCCAGGTGTTTCACCCCTTCGGGCTCTCCACCAGGGTACGGGGAATCCGACCCCTACACTACCCCCATCAGCTTCCATCATGTCCTCTAGATTCGGATTTTCCGGGGGGTTACCAACCCTGGGCTTTCTCTCCCTCCTAGAAGGGGCTTTATCAAGCAGTTACAGAGAGTTCCAGCCCCCGGAGTATAGAGGCACCTAGCACCAGGCATTCTCACCCACTGGAGACCGAAGGTCCCAATGGGGCTTTATCAAGCAGTTGTTGAGATACCCTGACTTCCCAGTGATGGAAGCTTTCTACACCATACCGATTCAGCCAATTTGTTGACTGAACTCCATGCTGAACTCCAACTGCCCGTACTAGGGACCAACACTTCCCAACCTGCTCCTCCAACTACCAACCGCCAGCAGGTGGCCAATCCCCAGCAAGCTGGAATGCTCCTACCGTTCGCAGTCAACGTACTACCCGATTCATCGCGGCAGATCCACCAGTGTAGAGGTCGCGGAAAACTTAGTCATTGGATCGGCCGGGAATCGAACCACAGACCTCTCGCACCGGTGACAAGCGTGCTAACCGTTACACTACCAACCCGTGTCTGACTGTTCTCCGCTCCCTACGTTACTGGATCGGTATGGTACAGAGGGGGAGGATTACCCAGGTGTTTCACCCCTTCGGGCTCTCCACCAGGGTACGGGGAATCCGACCCCTACACTTGCATAAAAAAACGTGGGGTCGGCCCTGTTTTGATAGGGTCGGTCGGGTGACCTGAAACAAACCTTTTCTTTTGGCCTAATTAATCATCTGTTCATTCTTTCATGTTTTTCTTTCTAGAATCCTTATTAATAAAAACGCTCGAAAAGTGTTCTTATGGAGCTATTTGCTTTCCCTAGTCTAAAAAAAGAAAACGTTTGTTTCAGGTAAGATTGTAGGGTCGATAGGTCGGATTTAAAAAAAACCACTAAAACCCGCAACCCTAAAATTGATCAAAAAAGGGTAAAAATACAAATATTTCTTCAAAATTGCATAACAAAACAACAACATAGGGTCGGTCGGGTGACCTGAAACAAATTTTTCTTTATTTTTGCCCTCGAGGTGTCGGCCTACTAGATAAAACAGCAGGTAATATGCTGTTGGCCATTGGACCTTGCGGCTCCAAGTATATATATTATATAACAGATTATAATCAAGAATATACCATTCAAGGTTCATTATAACCACAATAAACAATTCATAATAGATGTACGGCTAAGGACAGTATCATTAGGGTTGTTGTTATTGTAGTTATAATGGATTTTAAAGGATACAATCTTGGTTGTAGCCGTGTGTATAGTTTATATAGTTATGTACTGGATATACTCCTGGGGGTCGAGAGGCAATATCATTGATATAAGCCAAGGCCGAAGGCCGAGGCTTATATCAATGATATTGACTTGAGACACCAGGAGTATATCTGACATACAGCCCGCTTTCATAGACTGATTATGTAAAATAGCCTGATTACAGCTCTTTTTCCACACATGTGGCCTAGGAGGATATCCTGTATAACCCTCCTAGGAGGTTATATGATCATCAAACATATCCTCTGTGTGTTCTCATAGAAATACAATGATCAGAGCACATGCTTGAAGAGTGTAGCCTCATTCTGATACAGCATAGCCATATATAAACTAACCATGAACCAACACTCACAGCTGGCTTCTGGGGTGGAACTCCTTGAGTGCATGGTACTTCTGGTTTGGACTTCCAGAAGCTGGGTTCGAATCCCATGTCGAGCAGAACTTTTGATATGCCTGATATACTTTTTTTTTCTTTGGCTATTCTGATATTTTAAGAAAAAGGAAGAAAAGAAAGAGAAAAAAAAGGGGGTGCGAATTATATAACAGCAGCACTAACTAAACAGTACTCTCAACTTTGTCTAATGGGACAATGCCTCACGACCATTGGCCCTACTTAGCTAGTTGGCTATTCTGATATTTCAAGAGAAAAAAAAAGGGAAAAAAAGAAAAAAAAAGAAAAAAAAGAAGAAAGAAAACGGGGGTGCGGGGGCGGAGGCCCCGATTTATACAACAGCACCACCAACTAAACAGCACTCTTAACTTTGTCTAATGGGACAATGCCTCACCACCATAGGCCTTAGTTAACAGGCTCAAACACATGTAGCTGTGTGGTCCTGCGGCTAGGGCACAGGGTACTTCTTGTTGGGATTGGGACAAATGTGGTTCAAACCCCTCCATATTTTTGAATAGCATTACTCATTGGTCCCAAAAGGCAGAAGCAGTACATATAGTATTGGGTGATGAGTATCATTGCATGAGTCCTGATGGAGCAGTTGGTTAGCTGGTGGGCTCAATAGTTCTGAGGTTGTGGGTACGGATCCTGCTAGATACCCTGGCTATAAAAGAGAGAAAGAGCTCTTAAATATAACCACCTCCTAGGGGTGTATGGACAGCTGGAGCCGCCAGGTCCGATGCCCAGTAGCCTCTTGCAAACAACAGCAGCGGGTGCTGGTGCTGCCACCTGACAGTGACAGCCGTCACTAGAGAATACATTGGGGGAAGGGGCTAATGAGGTGAGAATTTTGGTTTATTTGAGATTTTGATTTAACCATTGACCATAGCTTTACGACTGCCGCTGAGAACTCTATAGTCAGGCCCTTTGTTGGCCTCGCCAGGTCCTCCAAGACTAGGTAGACTGCTAACACTGTAAAACGAATCACCCGGTGTCGTTATTGAAGAAAGACACCATGCATCTAATTGTTAAAAAATAACTAAAATAGTAGGGGGGACATTTATCACTGGTGAAGAAAGCTCTGAAGCAAATACTGCATAAATTTATCATTCCCTTGCTCGTCATGATGCATGAGTGCAGCCTGGGCAAATAATGACACTATGAGGTTGAGACAAGGCTGCCATGATGCACCACTGCTGCGCTGGGGCTGCATTGGTGCATCATGATGTCATCTTGCAGCGATTGTCTCCCACGTGGCTCTGTCAAAAATGGAGTGTCAAACAGCTATTGACTCTGCGTATATGAAGGGTCAACTTGGGTTGACACTGATAGTAGAGAATTATAGGTTATATCATGCAAGAGCAATATATCATTCATCATGCTATTTCCTGTACATTGAATACCGACGTTGTTTAGAAAATCATTTGATGAATAAATATACGTTTACACTACAAAGAGAGTCAACTCAAGTTGACCGTTCGTATAAAGCAGAGTCATTATCAAGCTGTGTCTCACGACCTTGGGCCAATGTTTTTGTCTCTGACCGGGTGCCGTCTCTGACCAGGTGCCGTCTCTGACCAGGTGTTAGAAAAAGGGTGTTTTAAAAAGAATTACACTCATATATATAAGGATTTGTAAAAAGGTTATGGCGGTCGTTATATAATTGTAATTATAATTATAATTATCCTCCTGCTGTTGGTATTTTGACCTTATCAAACCAAGCCGGTCAGAGACGGCACATGGTCAGAGATGGCACCTGGTCAGAGACGGCACCCGGTCAGAGACAAAAACATTGGCCCAAGGTCGTGAGACACAGCCATCAGAGAGACACAGTTGACACCTTTAGCCTACTTCTCTCTCAGAGGAGGGAACAGCACCCTTCAGGCCTATTGGAAATGAGAGGAACTAATGGTTCCCTGTGCCTTCTGTGGCATGGCACAGGTGAGCAAAGAGCTTTGCTAACATCCCTGTGATGCCACCCTGTGGTGGTAATAGAAACTAGTTTGTTATATGAATGTACTGGAATTCACACATTCACTAGTAGTTATAGTATCATAATTCTCACCTATAAACCTTCTGTCTCTCTTGGGTCTCTCTCACTTTTATATGACAGAATATATCAGTCTGTCCATTGATAATATTAGATTTGATAGACGTCTACTGAATAGTGTATAGGACCTTCTCAAAGTTAGCTAAGTGTGGGCTTTCAGAAGACCAATTTCCAAATAAGATTCCCGTATATCCTTGTGTGTATATCTGTTTAAAGTGTATCAGACGCATAGAGGGTAGTCAACTCAATGTCTCTCTATAGACTAGTTGATTGTCAGATGTGGTATTATTGTGGTGTGGTGAAATATGAATATATTGATCGAAAATATTTTGGTCCACAAGACTAAATTTAGTTCACATGTTCCTCACCCCATGTCCTCTCGCTGTTCCCCTCCTCTGCTTCTCTCTGTGCAGGGAGCTGGACCGTGTCACCCTGACTGACTTTGACGTGACCCGGTTTATAAAGACACAGGGTCATCTAGACGCCCCTCTATGTAGCTAAGGCCAAAAATAAAAAGGTTTCTTTCAGGTCACTTGACCGACCCTATGTAGATAGGGCTGACCCTACGTGTTTTTTTTATTCAGTTTTGAAATTTTTGTATTTTTGCCCTTTTTTTAAATCAATGTTAGGATTTGCGGAGTGGCTGGCTAGTACAATTTTTTTTTAAAACAACAACCGGCCTGCCGACCCTACATTTTCCTCCCATGTTACCTAAAACAAACCTTTTCTTGACCTAAGTGGTTTTGGTAGACAAAAATTCAGCTACTAGACCACTTAAAGTTGGTGCAAGTCATATACTTTATTAAACTACTTACAGTGATATGCATTACTGAGCTACCCCTTTCTTGAATATAATTATAATGTATTCTATTCATGAAATGATTTTGAAAATACGATTGCATGTATAAAATAATGAGACCAATACATGAACAGCTTTTATTATCATATATACTGTTTGATGGCGTTGACATGACAGGTCGCATGTGCGGATTATCAGTATCAATATATTATAGAGTTAGTTTTTTAAAGTGTTTTTTTTAGAGTGTGTTATTTAGAGTGTATCCTATTCCATCCATTTGTTCATTTCGTCTTATTAACTAGCCTCATTCCAAGTCACTGAAGTGTAGAGGATTGTCCTATTTTGTGTTATTAGCATGGTCCTCCAAAGCACTAGATCTGTATCAAGATCTTTATGTCATTTATATTGTTATGTTCATATCTCTTAACAATAAAGTGACATGGTCCGATTTTTTTCATATTTTAAATCCTGCTTTAATGTGTTTCAAATGTTAGTACATTATCATATTTTGAGGATAGGGCACAAAAAAATGTCATCTATGGGCAATAAGAGCCCTATTAGAGATTCAGATAGGGTCCAAGTATAGTATTTTACAGTGTATTTTCAATGGGGGGAATTAGAGTGTGCACTCCAAAATTAGTAACTTGAGCCATAATCTCATAATAAGTCGAATTCTAAGCTGAATTCTAGGGAATGAGATGAAATAAAGTATCTAGCATATAAAGTATGGCCATGGGGAACATTCTGGTTCATCTGTAACAAAATAGACTTTTGAGCCCTAATCATCGGACTAAGTCGCTTTAAGATAATAGCATCTAGTTATCTGTTAGATCCTCCTATACAGCAGGAGTGTATCTGTTAGGTCCTACCATACAGCAGGAGTGTATCTGTTAGGTTCTACTAAGTGAGTTTTTATAAAAGGATAGATGTGTATCCACCTAAGGCCAAATTTTAAAAAAGGTGTGTTTCAGGTTACCCGACCCTACCTAGTAAAACAGGGCTGACCCTAGAAATTTTTATCCAATTTTGAAAAAAAACATTTTTTTAAAAGTGATCTTAGGGCTATTTCAGGGTCAAATTGAGGCAACGTCGTAGTCAGCAAGAAACTTTTATCCACTATTGAAAAATATTCATGTTTCAAGTAATTTTGGGCCTGTTTCAGGGTCAATTTGATAGTCTATGAGTCAACACCATTGTTGGCGAGTCGGCGCTGAAGTTTGCGAGTCAATTTTCGGGTACTTTTCAGTCCAAAGTTTAAAAAAATCAAAATTAAAAATAAAAAAATCCGACCTACCCTACCTAGATTTTCAGACTATGTAACCTGAAGCACACCTTTTTTTTTGGCCTAAACCAAAATAAGTAATAATGATAATAATAAACATATATATTCAAAACGAAAAAAATATGATAGAAATAATACAAGGGCTATCAACCAAACTCTTAAGGGGTGTCTCCATCAAAGACCGTCCATCTGTTCGTCCATGAAAATAGACAAAAAAATGCATGGATCCTTCCAGTTTTCATGGACGGACGAATAGTTCCCATCTCCACTAATGTCCGTCCATCCAGTCCGTCCGTCACATACTTTTTAAAAAATATTTTCATGGACGGATGGGCGGACTGTCTTTGATGGAGAAACCCCTTTACAAGAGAATAGGGGCAGCACATCTTATATATATATATATATATATATATATATATATATATATATATATATGGTTTAATGAATACAATACAATTCGATCCAATATATGGGCTAGTCTTCTGCGCATGGGAATAAAGTGATGTTCATTTATCAAACTACTTAGGCCACTCAAAAAAAAAAAAAAGTTTCTCATCACCCAGCAGTGAAAAATGTGACGAGGGCGTTTTTTATTTTAATTTTTTTTTTTTTTCTGGGGGCTGAAATATATATAGGGAAATTAAGACTTTCCGGGCACATTTTTCACATTTTAGTAGTTAAGAGTTTGTTGAACCGAAAAAGTTCGTATAATGCAAGTTATTCCTAGCCCTCTGTATTCCTAGCAGCATAAGCTTTAATTTGATACCAAATATGCCAATATTTGTCGACTTTTGACCGATTTTTCATGAAAAATCATATAAAAAAAAAAAGAAGTTTTCCCCAAACCACAATTTTTATGGTGCGCGCGGTGATGAGAAACAACTTTTTTTTTTGAGTGGCCTAATATGGGAGTTATATATGAGTCATTTACCATACATCATTAAACACGCATATATATATAGGAGTTCTTACCTAAACTTTTTAAAGCAGTCAGAAATTACTTGAGAAAATGCCTGAAGCTACGGCCCTTATCAAAAATGCTATTGACAGTTCGAACTGTCAATAGTCTTGTTGACAGTTCCGATTGACATTGGAGTCAAAAGGTGTTTTTCTTTGGATAAAAGTGTGTTTTTTTCACCAAAATTGGTTTTGCCCCCCAAAAAATTGGTTTTGCCCCCAATATCGGTTTCGCCCCCAAAATCGGTTTTGCACTAAAAGTCGGTCTTGCAGTAGAATCGACTTTTCCACCAAAATCGACTTTTCCACCAAAATTGACTTTTCCACATAAATCGACTTTTCCACAAAAATCGCTCTCAGGGTTATGACAGCAGTTATGATAAGGAACTGTCAATAAGAGAGGAAAGTCCCACTATTGACAGTTTGGTGCAGAACTGTCAATAATGGTATAATTTACGACTATTAACAGTTCGAACTGTCAATAGCTAAATCAAGGTGGGCCAGCTATTGACAGTGCAAACTGTCAATAGTAGAAATCAATCTTCTTATTGACAGTTCAAACTGTCAATACCAGGATATAATTCCCTTATTGACAGTTCACACTGTCAATACCCGGATATAATTCCCTAATTGCCAGTTCACACTGGCAATAAGAGATTGATTTTCTCTTATTGACAATTCCTTTTTGGAACTGTCAATAAGAGAATCTTTTTTCCCCCATCGACAGTTCGAACTGTCAATAAAGGAATTATATAATGGTATTGCCAGTTCAAACTGTCAATAAGGGACTTTTATTCTGTTAGTGACAGTTCGAACTGTCAATAGCCTAGTCACGGCAGGCCAATAAACCATAAAGAAATGGACATATAAAGCTAGGACTCCACTACCCGATTTTTGGGGGTAAGTCTCACGATCCGATCATGCCCTGTTACGCCTAGCTATCCCACATATTAGGGAGACGATCAGATCAGAAATAGAGTGATATTGATGGTTTATATTTACATCACTTGCACTATGTATTAAATTTTATTAGTTAAAGATATAGGTCATAGAGACATAGACATAGAGATAGCACCATTCAAATGAATAAAAATCAAACCTGTTAGATATATGATCGGAAGCCAAAATCGGCCTGGGTTCCAAATTCGGGACATAAATCGGGACCTAAATCGTGTCACATAAGGTGGGGCTCCACTAACCGATTTTATTCACAAATCGGGACTATTCTCACGAATCTGACTCACCTATATACCATAACAATTACATACCTTAAGCAGGAAGGTACTGTAGGCCCTGCTATTGGTTTACGCTTGTAAATAATTTTTATGTTTATAAACAAGTAGAAAATAGAATTGCCAAGGCTATACAACACAGTCTAGATCCCGATTTAGGTCCCGATTTTGCAACCAATGCCGATTTTTGGCCCCCGATCTCATATCAAACTGGTTTGATTTTTATTTGTCTGAACAGCACGATCTCTAGGCCTATGTTTATACATGATCAAACTGTATATACCTATAGTGAGATGTAAATATAAACAAGCCCTCAGATTCTCCAGATCGCATTGGATTTCTCATGTTATTTTTTTTTCTGAAGGGAAAGCTATGGGGTTCTCATATGATTGGATCGTGAGAATTGCCCAAAAAATCGTGTAGTGGAGCCCCAGCTATAGCCTTGGCAATTCTATTTTCCACTTGTTTATAAACATAAACATTATTTATAAATAAATATAAACCTATGGCAGGGTGTATGGTACTTCCCTGCTTAAGGTATGTAAATGTTACGGAATATGACTGAGTCAGATTCGTGAGCCCCGATTTGTGAATAACATCGGCTAGTGCAGCCCCACCTATAGGGCTCCTAGGGGTTAGGCCATGGGCCATGGGCCATGGCCAACCCCCCGTGCTTCCTTTGGTTGCCTCTAGATGGGGGCTAAGTCAGGATAGTGATTGCTTCAGTCTGTGTTACCCTGAAGACATGTGAATAGCATTGGCCCTCAGTAACTAGGCCTACTCACTGAAGGGCTAAGTCCTGGGAACCACTTCAGACAGAAGCAATAGTGGCCTGCCCTGTGATGTCATAACCCCCGGGTAGCTGCGCTACCTAGTGGCCAAGGGCCTGTACTGAAGGTTCTCAACTTAGCACAAGTGGTGCTGCTATCAACAGCCAGTATGGGCCGCAACTGATGCTATTTATAGCAGTACCGTGACCCACTTATTAGCAGAGAGGGGACTTTGCTAAAGATAGCCCTATCTCTAAGTAAAAAAAATTGTTTCATATTCTGAACCCCAGCTATATTATTTGTTATGCCTAACAATACTTATGTGACCTTTCACTGTATTTGAATACATTTATTTTCACCAGAATGCTATGCTCAAAGGAGAAGGGGGACTTCTAGTGACGCACCCTCATTCTACTATCCACCCAATCACCACCACGGTGCATGGAGAGGTAGATAGGTTCACGCCCATGACAGCCAGGTGCCCTATAGGCGTGTAGCCGGTTGAATTATCAACCAATGAGATAACTCCCTGCCCTTCACTGCAGAATTCTTAGGGGGCATTACGTAACAGCTTGTACCCATTGTGATGACTGTACAGTGCTCATCTTGCCAGTCACCAGATCAAGCAATGGTGCCCCCTACTAAGGAACCTGCAACCTCGGTATAGAGTACTACCTAAGGCTCAGTCTCATGAGTTTGTAACAGTTGAAACGTCTTTGACCAGTGTAGTCTTTGACCAGTGTAGTCTTTGACCAGTGTAGTCTTTGGCCAGTGTAGTCTTTGACCAGGTAGGGTTAAAGTACTATAATAGTAAAGAGATTGGGTAAGTTATTGTATAATAAGAAGTCCCACCAAGTACATTACATCATTTACATATAAAATATTTTTAAAAAATGGAAAAAGAATCTTTTCTAGATACCCAGTCAAAGACTACAACGGTCAAAGACGACACCCAGTCAAAGACGTTTCAACTGTTACAAACTCATGAGACTGAGCCCTAAACGCCCTTCCCTTTCCGATTAGTCATATCCACCCTGGCACCGGCCTGGGAGGCATCTAGGAAGTTAAAATGGTGTGGGGGTGTGGAGTCACTTTTTGTCCACATGCTACAAAGTGTCCACACGCATTGTCAAACTTTTTCTATGAACTTTAGACAAAAAATTTGCAAGATCGATTATCAGTACTAGTAAGACTTGGTACATTAAAAAAAAGATTTCATTAGATGACCAAATCTCCCACCCTGGTGATACATAGTACACAATATAATAAAATGTAGCCTACAATTCTGCCGTATAAAACTGTGACTGATATGTCTTGTCTGGGTGGGTCCTAAAGTTGCCTGCATACTTCAAGCAAAAGCTCAATTCATTTTTATGGCACCAACTTGTGTCTTTCCTTGACCTGTGGGGACCCTGTGGACACTTTGTGGCCTGTTGGGGTGATGGATAGTGGACAAAATACCAGGTAGGTTATCCGTAAGAAACTATTTTCCTCTAAAGGGCCATGTATCTTCCCCAGGATCATATAGATCTGCACTGCAATAGACCGGCCCTCTCTGAGCAGTAATGATATGTCAATGTCAATGCCATTTTGCTAAAATGAATAGTTAAAAAACACACAACAAACGTGTGTGGGTGTAAATCGTGTGTGGATGATGGCCCGAGATGAACCGGCCTCCCTCACCGAGTCACTAAGATATCATTAACTACCAAACTCACTTGCCAAACTATGCTACATGTATTACCTTTTGTCCATATATGGTTCTGAGAAGTCTATATTTAGAGAGAGGGGTGTGTTCCTTATGGCCATGCCAAAACTATATTTCCTCATATTAACTAAGGCCAAAAAAAAGAGGTTTGTTTCAGGTAATCCGACCGACCCTATCAAAATAAGACCGACTTCGTTTTTTTTATGCAATTTTGAAGAAAATTTTGTATTTTTACCCTCTTTTTGGTCAATTTTAGGGTCTTAAGAGAGGCGGGCTAGTACTTTCATGTTAAAAAAAAAAAAAAAAAAAATCAGACCTACGGACCCTACATGTTTTTGTCATGTTATCTGAAACAAAGCTTTTTTTTGGGCCTTATCACTGAATAAGTTTGTCAGGTAGTTTATCTGTTAGAAATATCAGAATACCCCCCAGAGGGGACGAGACCCCTCCCCCCTCCCCCCATGTATCCCCCCCCCCCATGCGGTATCGAGTCTGTACCGTAATAAACTCTCCTCCATGTGCAGAATAGAGGAGACTGAGTGTCAATGACAATGGCGCTTTACTGAAAAATAAAATGATAACAACTTTGAAAGAAATGTATGTGTGGCCTGATGTGTGTGTGGGTGTATGTCGTGTGTTGATGATGACCCAAGATGAACTGCCCTCCCCCACCGAGTCATTAAAGTTAGTACATTCGATGTGTGGGGGAAAAAAGATTTCCCTAAAGATGAGTCAGGCCAAAAAAAATAAAAGGTGTGTTTCAGGCAACCCGACCCTAGATTAAAAAAAGGGCCGACCCTAGCATTTTTTTCCCAATTTTCCCTCATTTTTTCCTAATTCTTTCAAGAATAACAAGCTCCCAGTAACCTCAGAGGCCTGAATAATTGATTAACATCAGGAAATGGCTTTCTTAGAGGTATATATCCAACAACTTCTTGATATTCCTAGTCAATGAAGGAATTGTGGAGTCATTCTGGAGAGTCGCGCGTTGATTTGTCGATTCGCGACTCATTCCTAGTACTCTCTCTATGTAAAAAAAAAAAAAAAAAAAATCCGACCTTCCTACCCTAGACCTTCTGACCATGTTGCCTGAAACACACCTTTTTTTTTGGCCTCAGAATGTTCACAGATAATATATTTGACTTCCTATCTGTTCCATTCCCCCTAATTCTTAGAGGAGAAATGCTAAAACTAGTCCTAAAATGAGGAAATGCAAAAATAATAAAAATAATAAAGATAAATAAATAAATAAATCGGCCGGTCGGGTCTGGTTTGTAGGACCATGTTACCGGAAACCAACCTTTTTTTTAAATTAGATTTTGGCCCCATCACCATGTCACGTCTCCTGATACCTTCCTGGTTGTGTTTTTATACATACAGCATGGGCACAAAACTCTGTTCAACGTTAAACCAACATTGAACCAATAGCGATCAATGTTGGTTCAATGCTCTATGCCCACTGGGTGTTCCTCAATGGTTTCAAGCCCATTAACCATTTAATCACTAAGAGATGACATTTGTCGCCATGACTGCATTCATGCATTCATGCATCATGACGACCAAGAGAATGATGCATTAATGCATTATGCCGCCCTTTAAGGGTTAAGGATGTCCCATGCGGGGTGTGGGGAGGATCCCTCCTACCGTAAAACCTCGCGTATAAGCCGCCTTCTAGCTTAGGAGATTCATATAAGCCTATCAGAGCATATGATTATGGTGACTTAAGTACTGTAGTATACATCTAAAAACTCGTATAAGCCGCACCCCAACTTGGGGCCGATCCTATAAGCCGCACTGGCAATCTGACTTGCGTTCACAAATCATATTACAAGATAAAGTTGGCGACTTC